>ML307999.1:0-59313 GCA_005239505.1 Nicotiana paniculata
CATTAAAGCACATAAAATGTGAGGTATATAATGCTTAAAATCACGAATTCTAGCCACACATCAGATACATACAACAGTTTATAATTGAAAAGCAGTTACAAAGGGAAACAAAAAGAAACATGTCAGTTTCATTTTTTGAAAATAAATACTTGGGAGAGTAAGCAATTAATTGCACATAAAGGGGCAAGGTTAAGGGTGCAGGTATTTAACAAAATAAGGCATACTTAGACGAATTCACAAAACGGTTTGTAATGGTAAAAGCCTAGAGTCCCCAACAGAGTCTCCATGTTGTCGCGCCCCTTTTTTCCTCTCCTTTCGGATTGGTTAGGGTTTTTGACATTATTGGGACAACTCGTTTCCTTTTGGGAAAAGGGGTATAAGGAGTTCGAAGAGTCGCCACCTAATGAATTAAGGCGCGTTAGGGCACTTACTAGGGTTCATTTATAACACTAATTGCACAACCAGAGATTGGGTAAGGGCTTGAAATTACCTCAAGGGGAAGCTGGTAGGCACCCCTCAAATTCCACAACTTTGGGTCCCGGCCAAACCTATTTTATGAATTATTCAAGAAGCAAATAGACAGTCTAAGCACACATATATAAACAAATAAAGGTCTTAACAGATTAACAGTCTAAGCATACATATGTAAAGGATAAGGGAGGTCCTAAGTTGTTTATCCTATAGGAACACATCTATGCAATGACCAATAATCGCTTCTCAATGAGGGGCTACATGTTGCATTAGCGCACAGGTCATCATATCCTTTTCTACCCATTATCCCACCCATTAGCGGTTATTAAGCGGGTTTTATTTAACGATCTCTAAGCGTGCTGTTACCCATCCCTTCCTTGTGGTCCTGGAGGAGTTTAGGACCTCTAAGTCTGGGCAGTTCTAGACAACCCCTAAGGTGTTTAAAGGGGAAAATTCTAGACGACAGGCAAGAACAAGTAGGACTAGCAGATAAGTGACAGAAGCAGTTAAAAAGCTCAAATTCACCTCCACACATAATGCAAATAAACAGCACGTCTCAAACACAAACAAAGGTAGTTTCTATTAGAAAAAGGATCCTAAGGCAGGACATCTAAGCGACATCAATGCACAGGAATATGCAACACTATTTCATAAACTCAACGACATGGTCCTAATTAGTTTGTTTACTGATTTTTAAACCTGTGAGACTTTAAGCAATAAACACAATCAAATCAGTTTCCAATTTTATAGCAATTAATTACCTAAGGCTTGCCTAGGCGTGGGACTGTATGCGATCACAATTACACGAGATGTTTAACAATTTTGAAGTTGTTTTAACCTATAACATGCTGCTCCAGGTGACGAAGACTTAAAAAGGGAATTTGTACCAATTTTTATTCAGAAGTATAACATCTATATGAGAGACGATTTTTATACCTTTTCATGATCAGTTTCTTATCTTAGTTAAAAACTACGAATACTGAAGCGAATGCAAAACAAAATTCCTAGAACATGATTTCTAAATGCACACAAGAGTGAAAATTTTATGTTGAAGTTATTCATTGACCTAGGAGTAGGATATCTAAGTGATGAACTAATACAGCGTTAAAACACATGGATTAGTGACATGTGATATTCTGAAGCAGTAAATGTGCAGTCTTAGGAACAGGATATCTAATGCAATGTTTAACATGATTTGGATGAACACATTGGTCCTAGGACATGGAGTCTAATGAAAATACACAGAATGTAAAGCCTAAAGCATGCTTTCTGCCCAATAATATCAACAGGATTATACAGCTACCCTCCCCATTTTCACTAGCCACCCCAGTATCTGTTTACAAATAATTATTACAGATCAATGGCTGAATGAATTACATAAGTAAAAAGGAAAGAAGTTAAACTGTAAGGAGCCTGAAGCAGGCCCAAACACATCTAATGACCCCGAGCCTTCAGTAGTCTCAAAATGCCAAAGATTTCATAACCAATTTCATGTCCAAGTGCGTCAGAGTTCCCTAAGGACCTCAAGGATCTCGGGCAGTGCTCACATCTAGACTTTCCATAATAGGGATTAAGTAAGTGCAGTGTGGAATAGCTAGCCCAGTGTGCCAGATTTCCAAGGTTTCTCAAAAGGATCCCAAGGTAGTACACACACTGGAGGGGCAGAACATAGGGACTTAGGAGTGAAGTGAGAGTGCTTGAAATAGTTTTGAAAAGGTTTTGATATGAAAACAGTATTGAAAAAGACTCAGATAAGTAAAGAGGTTTTATGAAAAATTGGAATTTGATTAGTAGTAAAATAGTTTTTTGAAAAAAAATGGTGTGAATTATGAGAAATCAGCAAGCAGTTCAAACAGTACCATTCAAACACAGATTTCACTTAGGGATTGTGGGTATTGGGGACACATAGAACATATTAACCTAACAATAGGAGCACAGAAGCTTTTTAAGAGTTTTTATAGGATTAGTGAATTAATCATACAACTAATAGTACAGACATAGGGCATGGATCATAGAACAGACATGTGGAAACATATTATTCTTGACAATAAGTGTAGAACCAGAATTACTTGGAGATATTAGATCACTTAGCAAGCAGGTCAGTGCCAGAATCTGAATAAACAAATAGGCAAACAATCAAACATGCTGACATACATGAGCAAAGTCAAATTGAAGCAGGCTAGAGAAAGCAATAAGAGAGTCCTTAAACATGTTAATCAAGTTGGACAGGATAGAATACCTACATGCTAAGTGAACCAGTGATTTAGGCATGCTAGTTACATATTGAAAAACCAAATAGTAAATAGGAACACGACTGGAAATCAGTGAACTAAAGCAGTAACAGAACACATAGAGTTTTGAACTTGAAATTGAATCAAAACATGCCAGTTAAGGAGAGTAGACACAGAATATAGAGCAAATGTAGTGCAATAACTAGCCTTAGCTTACAGCTGGCTGGTTCAGTAAGATTAGCAAGTAACAAGAAAGAGCAGAAAGCTTTTAAGTGTAAGAGGGAATTGCTGAACTAGTGTTTTGTGTTAGTGAGAATAGAAGATGGTATATATAGCAGTTGAGAGCTAGGTAAATAAGGTAAACAGTCAATTGTTCAGTAATTAGGGACAATTACAGAATCAATTAAGAATAAAATTAGTAGGGTATTCCCTTAATTAAGGGAGTAGTTCACCAACGGTACATAACAAGAAACAATTAAAGAAAGAAATCAAATAACTTAAGTATGGGGTAGGTAATTATGGGTAAATACACAAAGATTTCAATTGAGGAAATAAGTAGTAAGAATAAATAAATAACACGATCAATCACAGAATAAGGTAAGAGATAATTTAAAAGTTGTGAAAATAGGGAAAATAATCGGAAATCAGCATATAAGTATCATCATAGTGAGTCAGGGAATCAAAGAATCGAAATAGTATTGATTTGAGGAAAATAACATAAGCTTCTATGACTAAGCATACAAGTCGAGTATAAACAGAAAGAATCAAACTTGAAACCCCAATAGGACATAAAATCACAACATATTCAAATTAAATGAAGCATTATTCATGAGAGTCAAACACATAGCAGAATCATATAGCAAATAAACAAGACGAACTTTACATTCCAAACAGAGTGCAAAAAATAGGGGTTTCAACATGAACTAATTAGGGTTGAGAAGAAACTCGACATAATCGATTAAACTCATAAGAATCAGAGAATAAGCACTTTAAAAAAATCAAAAATCGTTTTTGAAGAAAGATTTTCAGAAACCCTAGTTAGGAAAAATGAAAAGACCCTTTGAAAACCAGAAGGTTTCTCCTATAAACAAGTGAAAACAATTCAATCCTTCTCAAATCTGTACAGATCTAAAAAGTTTAAGAGACGAGATTAGGGTTTGAAGGAAATAACCCAGAGATGAAAACACCGGCCTAGAAACCATAGGTTTAGCCAAAAAATAGGAAGATCTTACTGGAATCGAGCCATGGCGGCCTGATACAGGTGAGAACAGGCCAAAGATGTGAGTGGACTGACCCTGGTCCCTTCAGGACCTCAAAGATAGCAAAATCCCGGCGTAGGAGAGCCGTTAAGGCTGGAGGATGGTGATAATCCACCATAGTCGACGGTAGGCAAGCAACGGCGAGGGGAAATTAGGGTTAGGGCAGAGAGGATTTGGAGAGGAGAGTGAAGGGTGACGGTGGAGTGTGAGAGGAGAGTGAAGGGTTTGGGGGGTCGTTCAGTTTAATTATGCTATGGTGATATCCGGACCGTTGATCAAAAATGATCAACGACCAGGATTGGCTAAGGTTATTGGGTCGAGCAGGTTTGGGTTTTGGGATCAAAGGGTTTGGGCCAATTTTAAGGGGTATTGGGTTGGTATTCAAGCTAAACTTGAAAAATAAAAAGGGTTGTTTATTAAATACCCAAAACAATTGAATAAAGATAGTTTGTAAAATAATTAACTAATTATAAAAATGATATTTATGCATAGAAATCTTTCAAGAATAATTATTTAGAATTTTTAAAATACAATGGACTAATTTTTGGTACCAAAATATATGCATGGGCTATAATTGCAAAGTTATTGCAATTATATCCAAAAGGTGTCAATTTGGCTATTTATGAAATAATTTGGACAAGAAATATTTTGAAATCATTTGTGATGTAATTTTATAATTATTTATTAAAAGTAAAATACTGGGCAAATTAATAAAAATATGAGAAATTATGAAAAAATACCAATTGATGCTAATGCATGATTTTGAGGACATATATGCAATAAAACTTATTTCGGTAAAAATGGTATCAATAGTATGGCATTCATGTTGATATCTATATGGATCATAAGAGCCTCCAATATATCTTCAAGCAAAAGGAATTGAATTTACGCCAAAGGAGGTGGTTGGAGCTACTTAAAGATTATGACGTTGATATTTTATACCATCCGGGAAAGGTGAAAGTTGTAGCCGATGCCCTCAGCAGTAGATCTATGGTATCCTTTCATATTTTCATCCAGATAAGAGGGGAATAGCCCATGAGATTCATCATCTAGCTAATCTTGGAGTTCGGTTACTGGACTTAGGTGATATTGGAATTACTATTCAGGATACCGCAGCATCCTCGTTAGTAACTTAAGTGAAGGAATGCCAATACGAGGATCATGTGTTAGTTTGTTATAGGGATACCACCCCTCAAAAGGAGAAGACACTGTTTGAGGTTACCAAAGATGGGGTCCTCAGATAATGAGGACGATTATGTGTCCCTAATGTTGCAGGGTTGCGCCGGCAGGTTATGGGAGAAACTCACCATTCTCGTTATTCTATCCATCCAGGAGCCACAGAGATATATCATGATATCAAGGAAATATATTGGTGGGACGGAATGAAAAAGGATATAGAGAAGTTTGTTGCTCACTGTCCTAACTGTCAGCAGGTTAAGATTGAGCATAAAAAACCAGATAGATTATTGCAGGCTATGCAGATTCCTACTTGGAAATGGGAATTAATCAATATGGATTTCATCGTAGGCGGTGATTGTTGATAGGCTTACAAAATCAGCCCATTTTTTCCCCGTTAGGACTACATATTCTATAGAGGATTATGCAAGGCTTTATATTAAGGAGATAGTACGACTGCATGGTGTCCATGTCTCTATTATCTCGGATCGAGGAGCTCAATTTACAGCTAACTTCTAGAGGTCCTTACAAAAAGGATTAGGGACTCAAGTAAGTCTTAGTACAAAATTTCATCCCCAGAAAGACGGGCAGGCTGATCATACTATTCAGACAATTGAGGATATGTTATGAACTTGTGTGATAGACTTCAAAGGTAGCTAGGATTATCATCTTCTACTTATTGAGTTCGCATATAATTATATCTACCATTCAGTATTTAGATGGCTCCATACGAAGCTCTTTATGCACGGAAGTGTAGGTCGCCTATAGAGTGGTTCGATGTTGGGGAAACTACGTTAGTAGGACCAGAATTGGTACAACAGGAAATCAAGAAAATTAAGCTCATACAGGAAAGGCTATTATCAGCTCAAAGTCGTAACAAGTCTTATGCGGATAATCGACAGCGAGACTTAGAGTTTCAGTTTGACAACTGGGTATTCCTAAAGGTGTCACCGATGATAGGTGTTGTGATATTTGGTAAGAGAGGAAAACTTAGCCCTCGGTACATTGGACCATATAGGATCATATGCAAGGTAGGCCAGACAGCATATGAGTTAGACTTGCCTTCGGACTTAGAGTATGTACATCCAGTCTTTCATGTGTCTATGCTTCGTAAATGTATCGGAGATCCTTCCAGAATCGTGGCAGTTGACGATGTTCAGGTCACAGAGCATCTATCATATGAAGAAACTCCTATTGCTATGTTAGACAGACAGGTTCGGAGATTGAGAACTAAAGATGTAGCTTCGGTGAAAGTACTTTGGAGAAACAACAATGTAGAAGAAATGACTTGGGAGGCCAAGGAAAACATGAAGTCTAGATATCCCTACTTATTTCCTCCTCCAGAGAAGGGTCCGACTGAGACATCACAACCTTAAGATACGTGTATGAATTCTTGTGTTGGTTATTGTCATTGGTCGTGTGAGGCCATTGTCGTTATTGATGATGGTGGTCCTATGTGGCGATGAATTATTGAGTTTCTACCGGAAGAGTTGGTGGTAGTATTGTTAAAAAGGAGACTCGACCAAAGTTATATAGATCCTGGGGAGTTGAACATTCAAGTACAAATGTTTCTAAGGGGGAAGGATGTTACATCTCGCGTTTCGTACATTAAAGTTTCGTCTTCAGTTAATCAACGTAGACTGGGGGATAATATTATCTTGTGGTTAACGTATTTATGCTATTTATAACAAGCGATAAGTAAGTTCCATGAAGGATATAGGATGGACGAATTAAAGAAAATAAGTTTCGTTGAAGGTTGTCGATTTGGTATAAAATACGGTCGAGCTGTAATACCCGATATTTATGGACTAGTACCATACAAGGTACCATATGACCACGATAGTATGATGTGTATAGTATTTTAGGTAGCTTGAGATAATTCCTAATTATGTGGGTAATTGGTTAATTATCGGTTAACTGGACAATACCTAATTAATTAATAAAAATCATGAGATAAGAGTAACCCCCCCCCCCCAAATAAAATGTGGCAGCAAGCCACTTTTAAGACTCTTAGTCATTTTTGGATTATGTGGCACATAATTAACAACTAGAAGACACTTCATTCTCACTTTTTTGAATAACAAGTCTTGTAAAAGTATTTTGGATACAACACTTCAAAACAAGAACGTTACCACTTCCTACAATTCAAGTTCCTACGTGAAACCAAAAAATTCCAGTTACAATTCAAGACACTAACAGACGCTAAAATCCATCCTAAACAAATCTTCCAACAAAATTCTTGCAACCAAATTCTCCTACAAGGTTTCAACGAAATTCTTGCAACCAAACAATTCCAACGAGAATTGTTAGAACCGTAACAACGTAAAATTTTGCGGTTCTAAAGGAGTACGGTGTAATCTTTTCCATGAATATTATATGGATTTTTCCTTACTCCAGATATGTTAAGGCTATCCCTTCTTTCTTTTTGGCATGATCCAAGTAATACAAATGAAACGAGCAGAATACGCAACTTTCATAAATGACTCTATTCATAGAAATACTAGGGGTGTCTATATTCTTGATTTCCCATGTTAATTACTATTATATCTTTTGTTCATGGGTCTTAGAAAAATACGTATTTGATAAAGTTTATCTTAAAGGTATATTGATTTTTTTGACATTCCGAGAAAATCTTATTAACGTATTTCTTATGCATGTCATGCATTTATACATGTACATTGACCCATGACCATATGGCGTTATATACACATATATATGTATATTACATGAATATGGGATATGGGAAAAAAGGTTACGATGTTATATACGCACCACTACCTGATCAGTTGGTAAATGTTGATGATGTTACCCACAGTGGCCGAGATGATATGATGGGATGCCCTCAGAGGCTTCATGATATTATGTATACCTATACCTATGCATAACACGACATTTATATGCACGTGCATGACATTATAAATGTTTCAGAATTTACAAAGTTATTCAGACTTACAGATGGATTCCTTTATTCCATGTTCATTTATGTCTTTTGTTAACTGATTTTCATGCCTTACATACCCAGTACATTATTTGTACTGACGCCCTATTTCCCGGCGCCTGCATTTCATGTCTGCAGGTGCAGGTAGGCAAGTCGACGGTCCCCTTTCTTAGGATCCATGATCAGTGAGAGTTGGCGTGCTCCACTTGATCTGGAGCTGCTTTTGATTTTGGTACGATATGCTTGTATATATATATATATATATATATATATATATATATATAGGTATGACGTGGCTCAGTCCCGTCCTTGTGCAGTTGTATTTCTATTAGAGGTCTGTAGGCAGTTATGTATAGTTGGATAGTATGTGGCCTTGTCGGCTTCCAGTTTTGGGTATATAGTTGTCTATAGTATCCTTGCCGACTCGCCCCGTTGTATTTCCACATGTTTATGTACATATGTCTTTTGGACAGGTTTTCCTCGCATATGTTATTCATATTTATATCTTAAACGCATGATTAAGGGTGTTCGGCACGTAGGACTCAGGCACCCGTCGCTGCCCATTGGTTTGGGTTGTGACACGTCGCCAGCCAAAAAGGGGATTGTAGTTTCCTCGAACGTCCGTGGAATGATGTGGAATGTAGCGCGGTACTATCTTATCCTCGAGTTTCATTTGGTTAAGTACTCAGGGATGGATAATGTACGCGCCGCTCCCGTTATCTATCATAATGCATTAAGAATCAATATCTAAACTTCGCAGAGTAATAATGAGGGCGTCATTATGAGGAAAATTCAATCGTCGCCGTCCGACTTGTCAAAGATGATACTTTCTTCGACTTCATTGTACCGTTCACGGGTGATAGATCGCTTGAGTTTATGGGTAGTGGTGAACTTCACGCTGTTGATGAAGGCATCGTTGCCACCGCCGATGATCATGTTGATGGTACGGGCTGGTGAGGATGGCTTAGGTGGCCCTTGATGTTCGCGTCCTCTGTGAAATTAGTTCTTCCCTTATCACTTAGCAGCTCTTTAAAGTGTCCTTGTCGTAGAATATTCACGACTTCCTGCCTCAAGGCGATGCAGTCTTCAGTCTTGTTCCCTCATTCCTAGTGGAACTCATAGAGGGCGTCAGATTTTCTAGTTTTAGGGTCCGATCTCATTTTTGTCCCGATCTTCTCTAGGGCATAGACTATCTCTATAGGTGAAATGATAATTGTGAGCAGATAATAGGGGGCATACCTCTATCGTTCCGATGGGTTACCCATCCTTGGTCTGGATGGACATTCTTCGTAGCGGGCTGAGGGGCGGTGGCCGTTCTGATATATGGTTGATGCCATTCCCTGTTGGGTCATGGAATTGGATGATCTCTTCTGGTATTGTCTCTTCGATCCTTTCTTGATTCATCTTGTACCGAGGTTAGTCGCTGTGTTGGCCCATTGAGTTTGTCCTCATTTGCACGGACCTCGGCACAATAAGCATTGCGGATTTCGTCCCAAGTGGTTGAGGGGTACTTCATCATCCAACTTAACAGTTTCCCCGTTGCTCTTAAACCATCCCTACTCAGCCCGTCCTGAAAAGTTGCGACCGCCATCCCTACAAACACGTTTGGAAAAGTCATTCTTACTCGGTTGAACCGGGCGAGGAAGTCACTCAGTTCCACTCCCAGATATTATTTAATAGCAAATATGTCGTTCACTCTCACCTCAACCTTCTTGGCTCCGGCATGGGCCGTTACAAACTTGTCGGCCATTTCTTCAAAGGTTTCTATGGAGTGTGCTGGTAGCTGCAGATACCGGGTTAATGCCCCTCCTGTAAGGGTTTCGCCGAACTTCTTCATCAAGATTGAAGACACATATTCTTTGGCGTGAGCGTTGCCTTTTACGGCGCTGACGTAATGAGTCACATGAGCTTCAAGGTCGGTTGTGCCATCATATATCCTGAGGTAGGGCGGCATTTTAAGGATTTTTGGTATAGCATGTGGGGCTGCTTCATTACTGTACAGCTGTTTGACGAACCGGTCGGCATCCCTCTTCGGCAACAACTTAGGGGCGTACGATATTTTATCAACTCTTTCTTGGTGTTCTTTCATTTGATGTCGGAGAGCTTGTTTTCATTCTCCATTTCATCCATCCTTTTCGGAATGGCTGCAAAGTCATTGTCACCTACACTATCAATGACATTGTGATTAATATCTGTGGTTGGAGGAAAAAGCTGGTAGCACTTCTCGTCCGCTTATTGTATCGTCCAAGTCCTTGCGTTTTCTGTGGTCGTATCCCGAGGGGGCATGTTGAGGACGCTCGTTAGCGTGTCAATTACCACGCTTCGAGGAGCTTTTTTACAGCCGGGGGTGTCTCTTCCTCCACATACGTGGAGGTTCCATTACCACGAGATTTTGTGATGCTGCAGCGAGGGGTGGTGACCCGTGTCTCCTAGGGGATGCACTGGGTGTCGTTTCCTCACCCATAGTTTCACAGCTATCATTGATGACGTTCATGATGTTGCTTGGGATGTCACTTGCTATTCTCGTCCTTCTTCTCCATTACCTTCCATATGTGGTTTTGTATGCATAAAGAAATGAGATCTTGGGTTTTGTGACGTTAGTGACTCGTGTTAATCATAGATCTAGAGGAAACTAAAAAAATAACTAATCCATCCCCACAGGCGATGCTAAATTGTTTGACCAAAAATATGGCTCTTGATTTAAATAATCAAATTTATGTAATTATGGGTTAAACTTAGTTAAATTTAATATTTCTAGATGTAGTTTCCGAGTGTGCAATAAATATTAGATGGGTCTGGTCAAATAATAATAACAATATGCAATAACGATTTCAAAAAGAATGAGCAAGAATGTAGCATTTAATAGCAATGAATAACAATAAATGACATTTAAGTAAATAGGAGAAATGATTCACCCAATAAAGGATGAACTAGATGGTTGTTCCTCCTGACAATGACGAGTGACAGACGAATCTTTGAATGTTCGAGTTATTCTCAGATTTGATGGAAAAGTATGGAATAATATAGACAAGAATCTCAGTGAAAATCTAAGGTGGTGTTTGTATCTTAGTAAGAGATAGAGAGAGGATCTTTTTGTCAAAGTGTGTTCTTACAAAAATATATCACATGCCCCTTTCATTGTCTCATTTTTCTATATATATGAGACATGTTCCTAAGAAACCCTAATAGTACAAGCGAAAAGAATATCCATTAGAACATTCCCTTTAATCCCATCCTGACAAACTAGTCGTTACAACTCTTATCATCGATATTCAACCTCGACCTCGACCCTTGTTGACATCTCGACTACGTCTCTTGTCGACACTTCGGCCAAGGACTTTGCTGCTTTTTGGGTCGCTTCGACTAACATCGACTCGAGAATCCTTCCCATAATATTATCTTGACTTAGATACTCTAGAGACATATTTTGTCTTATACTATTATGAAGAGCATATGTGAAAGATATATAAATGAAAAAGGGTGGGAGGTGGGAGGGGAAAATTGGGGAGACAAAGAAAAGATAACACTAGGTAATCATGATAATTTTGAGTTTTAATCATGTGAATTAGGTACTACTTATAAATTTGGTATTTATCCTTTATTTAACATATTATCCTGATGCGAATGTGTGAATTCAAATTAATTGAGCCAGCAAAATTTGAATAACATTGAATGCTAAGAATAAAGAAAAACCATAGAAGTAAGTAAAGGGAACAAAAAATGGTTCAAATGGTAAGCACCATTCATCTTCAATTCTATGATTGTGGGTTAGAGAGGGGGAAAAAGGTTAGAGGGAGGCAACTGCATCAAGTGAAGAGTTTGGAAGTATAACGACCCGGCCGATCATTTTGAGTTCTACACATCGTTCGGCAGTTTGAAGCCATGAGTAGATTCACTCAAGGTATTATGACTTGTACGTTGGTCGGAATTGAATTTCGGGAAGTTCGGAGTTAATTTGGAAAGAAAATTCTCATTTCAGAAGCTTTAAGTTGGAAAAATTAAATAAGGATGGAGTTTTGAGTAAACGGCCTCGGAATTGGGATTTAAAGGTTCCAACAGGTTCGTATGATGATTTTGGACTTGAGCATATGTTCAGATCGGGTTTTGGATGGCCCGGAAGTGTTTTGGCGCCTATTTGAAAAGTTGGAATTTGGAAGGATTTAACAAATTTGGGTTGAAGTGTATTTTTATGCTATCGGTGTCCGTTTGGAATTTTGGGCCTGGGAATAGCTCCGTTTGGTGATTATGGTCTTAGGAGCGTGTCCGAATGTGTATTTGGAGGTTTGTAGGTCATTTCGGAGTCATTTGGCGAAAGTTGGAAAGTTGAAGGTTTTTGGAAAGTTTGACCGGGAGTAGACTTTTTGATATCGTGTTCGGATTCTGATTCTGGAAGTTGGAATAGGTCCATAATGTCGAATGTGACTTGTGTGAAAAATTTGAGGTCAATCGGATGTGATTTGATAGGTTTCGGCATCGAATGTAGAAGTTTGAAGTGCTAAAGTTTTTTAAGCTTGAATTAGGGTGTGATTCGTGGTTTCAGCGCTGTTTGATGTAATTTGAAGGCTCGACTAAGTCCGTATATTATTTTGGGACGCGTTGGTATAAGTGGTTGAGGTCCCGAGGGCCTCGGGTGGATTCCAGGTGGTTAACGGATCAGATTATGGACTAAAGGAGAAGCTGAAGAATTCTGGTTGCTGGTGAAACCGCTTCTGCGGAAGCTTCATCGCAGAAGCGGCATGGGCAGGGCTGGCGTTTGGTCGCAGAAGCGAAAGAGAACGTGCACCTGCATCACTGCAGGTGCGGTGCCTGGAATGTAGGAGCGATGGGGTCGACCAGGAAACAGTACCGCAGAAGTGGGATCTTTCTCGCAGATGCGGCAATTCTATTCGCAGAAGTGGAACTGGCTGAAACATAAGGGACAGGAATTGGTCATTTCATTATTTTCGTTTTGGGATTTGAAGCTTGGTTGGGGCAATTTTTGGAGAGCTTCAAGGAGGGATTTTCATCAAGCAACACAAGGTAAGTGATTCCCACCTATTACAAGTTAAATACACAGATTCCATAAGGATTTAAACATATGGAATTTCGGAGCGATGTAAGTCTCTTTTCTGACCTTGTAAGAGGGAATTAACCATATAGGTGAATCAAATTATTATGTGCTTCTATTTGTGGGGGTTGTGTATGCACGAGGTTATGAGGGCCCGTACGTAGCTATTAATTATGCTTAAGTCTGGGTAGTCTAGGACGCAAATCATGTTATACTTGCGATGTTTGCACTCCACTTGTTAATTTAATTGCTTAAATCATATTGAAACTTGACAAAGAAGTCGTAACAGGTTAAACTTCATTTACTTGGCCGTTAATGAGAATTGATAATTTTTTGAAAATTTACCCCTTGATAAATCTTGAATTGGTTGTGTTAATGTATTTTCTCTTCTTGTGGAGCGGGCCGAATGCCTCGGTAGAAGATAGATGCATCTATGGTTTGTGTCGTTCGACCCTCGGCAGTGTACAATTTAAATATTTTATGTTGGATCGGGCCATACGACCTCGGCATGGTTTGCGCATGATAAATCTTCGGAACTAATATAATGGATATTGCTTCATTGGCTTGAAATATAAATTGTTAAATGACGAAAATAAATTTGAAAATTCCTATTTGTAGAACAATTATTTATTTACATTCTTGTTCTTGAGTTTTCAGTTGCTTCTACATAACCCATGCTTAAATTATAACATCGATATTTTATGGTTAGCCCATAGTAAGTATCGGAGTCGACCTCTCGTCACTACTTCTTTGAGGTTAGACTGGATATTTATTGGGTATGCATTGATTTACGTGCTCATACTACACTTTTTGCATATTTTTATGGAGGTACATATATGTCTAGTGGCCTTGTGGGCGCAGAGGCGCAGTTATTACGGGACTTAGGTGAGCTGCATCCAATGTTACGAGTCTGCAGCACACAGAGTCTCCATCCGAGTTATTTACACACTCCTGTCTAATTGTATCTCAGACATATTTTACTATATTTCCTAGTTAATGCTCATGCACTCGTGACACCGGATTTTGGGGGTGCTTATGGGTTGTTCAGTATTAAAGTTGTAAAAATATTGTCATTTACTTGGTAAATTTTTATCTCTTACTATCTAATTGAAGAAAATTATGATTTCAAAAATACTAAAATGTGTAATAAAGTTAATTATTTAATTGTTGGGTTGTCTGGCAGCAGTATTAAACGTCATCACGATCTTTAATGAATTTTGAGTCGTGACAAGAAGCAACCATTCAACGTATGGAGTTGCATGATTTTGATTCATTTATGTTACTTATATGCAATGTGGTTAGCCATGCCTCGAATTTCTGAATTTCTTCGCCACGTTTCATGATAATTAATTTCTTATGATTAATTACATGGAGTGATATATAAAAATAAATCTTAAACAAAATTTTTGTTCTGAATTAGAAACACTATAAGAATTGCCATCCAACTAGAGTAAAGATGTCACATATATAAAGACATTGCATTTATTTGTTACATCACATTTCATTCACTGCGGAAATAACAAATAAACTTGGAACGTTCTACGGTTAATGCCCGCCTCCACCCCCACCCAACCCCAGAAAAGAAACTAAAGAAAGAGAGAAGAAAGCTAATCAACAAGTCTGAGTTTAATTAGATCTAATTTTTGTCGATCTAATTAATTAATTGAGTAATGGGGCAAACTAATGTTATCATCATCAAGAGCATCTAGTGAAAGGAATACTTCATCCAAGCATGAAAGCTCCGCGCTATCATTGTCAGAGTTGCTTTCGTATACACAACAAATTACCCATTCACTATACTCCTGAAGAAAAGCAACAAACACAAAAATAAGACGATTGCCATACTATACCAAAAATAAGGAATTTTAACTTACATATGTTGATTAATACACTGTTGTTTATATAATATTAATGTATATAATTTAATTTGTTAAAGCAGATTGTCTGCTTTAAATTTAAAGTAACTTGTTCCACGTATTTATTACTCCTACAAGTTACCTATAGCTAGTTACTCTCGCCAGTTCAGTTTAAAGGTCTTTTTAACCTTTCACACTTCGTCTTAAATAAGTGACATGTTAATAAAAAACAAGAAGACATTATTTTGTTTCCTTTCAAATTTACCCTTATCTTGATATATGATCTGTATAACTTTCTAAAAATTCTCATGTTTGAAGAGAAATAAAGGGTAACTTAGTCAAATAATCTCTTATAATTAATGTTATTAACTGATTTTCTTAAAAAGTATGTTAAAACCTTAAAATGAGGAGGGGGTGGTTAATATCTTCTACGTGACATCCAATATAATTTTTTTAATACTATATATCGTGTATAAAAATTAAACTCCAAAAGTAATTTGGTAAAAATATTTTGGGCCACATTATTAATTACTATGTCAAAGTGGACATACATTTGTGGTATGAGTTCTTGATCTTCTAGAGGATGATCGATTGCTACAACAACTTGTTGAAGCTGAAGAATGAGAAAGCCTGTATTCCTGCATTAGCCAATTGGTTTTATGGCCTTGTGGTGGCTCATCACCCATGTAAAATCCATAGTATTTCTTCGTCCCAATAACTTTGTGATTGGAACTTGACAATATTGATTCATCAACTCCAACAGGTTGCCAGTATCCATTCCCTGTGAATCTGGTCTCATTTGTTATCCTACTATAGAAATACCATTTGTATCCTCCTGCCATGGCTTTTCCTGCCAAACACCACCATATCATGCATGGAAATTAAATTATTATTAGAGTTTTAACTTGAATACAGTGTAATAAGATCATTGTATTATCACGTCACCTAAAAGATAATTTCATATTAGTAACTTAAAATATAAGGCAAATTATTTGCCAACAGGTTGAAAAAGGATATTAATAGACGTGATAGTGTAAAATATATTCTTACAGGCACGTGTATACAAGTAAATATCCAATAAAAAACAAGTGTTGGAAGTATATACCATCCAAATCCCAAGGATCATAGGGATAAAGATGAAGATCAGGAATGATATCAGTATGGCAAGGTAAGAGAGAAGCCTTGCGTTGGAGAAAATGAACAACCAGCTCCTCATCTGTTGGGCTGAACCTAAAACCAGATGGTAGGGTTACATTATTATTATCCCCCATTAATTCGACTATGTATGTTCGCACTCGTCTTAGACTTGACCGTGCCCTTTGGATCGATCAAGCTCATGCGACGCTCACCCCAAGAGGAAGTACGCTATATTAGGAAAGAAAGAATGAAATATTGATGTATATATCCCTGCAAATATATCTAGCTAATGCAGGAAGAATACAAGAATAGTAGAAGGATATATATATATTGGAATGTCTAATAATGGTAAATTAACAGAGGACAAAGGAATGATTTTATAGTGAGAGAAAGGAAGGAGAGAGAAAGAAGAGACTATTGACGTGAGAAAGAAGGTAATAAAGTTTAGGGTCATCAACATCACCACCACCATACTCTCATTTCTCAAATTTCACGCACTCTGTCCATTATATATTCTGCTAGCTTCAATGCAGGGTTTGCTTCGCTTTTGGATACTTAAATGCTTATCGTTGGCTGGTGGCTATCTAAAGGTGAGGGGTGATATACCTTTTATATTGGGAGCAATTATATTTATGCTTCATACGAATACAGTAGCTTTTATTTAAATTTTATATACTTCCTCGGTCCATAATAAGTGATCAATTTATTTGGGCACATTCATTAAGAAAATACAAAATTCTAGACAGAAATAGTTAGTGTGACTAAACTACCCTTAATTAAATATTGCGACATAGTTAATGTGAAAAGTAAAAGACTTTTTAGAGATACATACATAAGGGTATTTTTGGAAAAACAAATTGATTTTTTTCTTGATTATATAAATGGACACTTATTTTAGATCAAAATAAAAAGGCACAATGGCCTAAATGGCACCTATACTTTTGCCACTTTGTCATGCCGGTCCCCAAACTCAATAATTTGCCAATTGAACGCTTACACTCCTTTCAATCGTGTATAATAAACATTGTTAGTGCGTGTAACACATTTTCCTCCACGTTGGCTGCCACGTCAAAAAATAACAATGTGTAGACGCCATGTCACACATTAATTCATGTCCAGTTGACCTCAAATTTTGCACACAAGTCACATTTGACATTACGAATCTACTCCAACTTCCGAAATCGGAATCCGACCCCGATATCATAAAGTCCACTTCCGGTCAAACTTCTCAAAAACCTTCAAATTTTTAACTTTCGTCAAATGACCTACGGACCTCCAAATCCACTTTCGGACGCGCTCCCATACCAGAATCACCATACGGGGCGATTCCCACACTCGGAATCCTAAACAGACATCAATATCATTGAAATGCACTTCAACCCAAATTCATAAAATTCTTTCAAAATGCCAACCTTCCACAATAGACGCTGAAACGCTCCCTGGTCATCCAAAATCCAATTTGAACATACGCCAAAGTCCAAAATCATCATATGAACCTGTTGGAATCTTCCAATTCCGATTACGTGGTCGTTTAATCAAAATCAACCCTTAGTTAGATTCTTCCAATTTAAAGCTTCCGAAATGAGGATTTTTCTTTCCAAATCAACCTTGAACTTCCGAAATTCAATTCCGACCACACACAAAAGTCATAATACATGAAGTAAAGTTGCTCATAGACTCAAACTGCAGAACGACGCGCTAAGCTCAAAACAATCGATCGGGTCGTTACAATAATGGCTAGCTTCAAGATAGGATATTAAAGAGAATATTCTAGTGGATATTCTCTGCACTTATACTATTAGAGTTTTTTTGGGAACATGTTCCCTATAAATAGAAAAAGACACAATGATAGGGGACAAGTGATATTCATTTGTAAAAAACACATTTTGACTTGAGAAAGAGAATCGATATTATTACTAATATACAAACATCACATTTTCACCGATATTATTGTCTATACTTTTTCACTAGATCTGAGAATAACTCAAATATTCGAGTAATCATCCATCATTCATCATTGTCAGAAAGAAAATCCATTTATTCCATCATTTCTTGGGTGACTCATTTATTCTATTTACTTAAATGTCATTTATTGTTATTCATTGATATTGAATTCTACATTATTGCCTTTACTTTCTAGAATATTTATTGCATGCTACTGCCATTATTCGACTATATCTTCATAGTATTTGTTACATTTTTAACCCCCATTTATATAAATTTAATTATTTGAACCAAGATCTATAGTTTTTGGTCAAACAAGAATATGTGAGTATTTATAACTTACTTCATTGAGTATAGAGTGTAGTACCCGGAGTCAGATTCAACCTACAAAATATAAGCAATATTTAATTCCTTGGCCAATTGTAATTCATGTAATATGGTGTTGTTTTGTACTTCACTACCACATAAAAGGGGGGTGATTTGTGTAGTGTCTAATTTTTCGCGTGCACAGATCATAGAAGAACCTGGTCTTTCTATGTGTTCCTTATACTACTGTTGCAAAATAATAAATGCGAAAAGTAGAGAACAAAAGTCTTTTTACGTGGAAAACACATGGCTCAAAAGGTGAAAAAACCACGACCTACTACCTAGTAGGAATTTTCCCAACACTTCAATCACTGAACCAAAAACAGCATATACAAAACACTTTGTAAACCTAAGGATTACCTCTAACCCTTTGTGGCAACCAGCCTCTAGCTGTTGTGACAACTTTAAGTTAACTCTAACTTGAATACAACACTTACAGTACCTAGTACAATTGCTTCTAAATGACGATGAAAGGTACAACTCAAAAACTCTACTACGATGAAACTAGAATAAAAGACAAACACTTGGAATTGGTTATTCTATCTGGTTCATGTAGCTTCAAGTTTGCACACTTGAATCACATAGGAATTGCTTGAAAAATGCCTTACTATTTTTCTCTAATCTCACGTTTAACTTTAGCGTTTGTGCGTACCTATATAATGAGAACATCCTGCAATATATAGAGTTAGTAGAATAGGAAATAACTAGAGTTCTAATGCTATACTCTTCCATGGTGGAAGAGTTCTACTTATCTTCAACTTTTAACTTCTCCCTTATATAGGATTGCGTTCTCTTTGAGTAAGGAGTCCTTCTCCTTATCACTTATGCAATCTTTTCGTTTACGAGATATCAGATATAACAACTTAAGCTTATCTCCTTCACGTGCATGCCTTGTGCTCGAATCTGCCCGTGTCTGCGCTTCACTTAGGCCAAATTCCCCCTTTTTGATGATGACAAACTCAGTGCTTTTCATAAGCATAAGACCTATTTCAACTCATCTCAACATCAACATAGTATTAGAACACTTTCCATTTTTAAAGTCAAAAATCATCAAGGACTAGGTTCATTAGGCTATAAACATCACAGTCCAAAGTAAAAAGCACATCATATCTTCCCCCTTTTGGCATCATCAAAATATTTCATAATTATGTTAGATAACCAAATTTTAATAGATATTACTCAAGGTCACTGAGGCTACTTAAAATGCAATCATGGAGTCAAGTATCATATATCAATCTAATGATATTAGCTATCTAAGAAGCAACAATAATCAGTTAGAGCACAAAGAAAATTGATTAACATTGATACTAGTCACCCACAAAGCATAAAGAAAAATAAAGATACTGTATCATGAGCAAAAAGAACAAAAAAGAATCTCATCCGGGTCACTGGTTTTTCTAACTAGGCTAGGAAGGTTTGAAGGCCGGGAAGGACCAGGTTCTTGGTTTCCGTCCTAAAGTAGCTTTACAATATCATGAAGAATGCCTTCATTCTTCTCCTTCTACTTTGCAAGCTCAGCTCTGATAGCATTCCTCTCAGTTTCTACTCCAGTCAGCCTCATCTTCATCCTCTCTATGTCAGCATCCTTAGCCCCACTCTCTTGTACTGGATGAACCGGATTCTTTAATAGCAGCATGGACTTCATAGTCACAAGAAGTCAAGGTGTTTTCTCCAAAGTGATCCTTGTTTGTAATAACATCCCATTTCTTTAAGGGACCTCGAAGTGATCCAATATAGTGGTGAGAATGAAACCATAGAGTATGGTGTAGGGGTGGGCATCGGTCGGTTCGGTTTGGTTATGAATATTATCGGTTTTGCCTATCGGTTAGCGGTTTACAAATATCATAACCCAATAACCAAACCGATAAGATATTGGTTATCAGTTATCGGTTATCGGTTAATCGGTTGTCGATCATTATCAGTTTGGTTATTAGTTTACACGATAAGATAAAACAACTAAAACAGTTTCACAATGTATAAGATTGTATTGCAATGTACCGAGCTAAAACAGTTTTGCAAAACTAAAACAGTTTTGCAATGTTCTGAAAATAGCTTCTTTGCAAGCTAAAATAATTTTGTAAAACAGATTTTTTGTAATTGAGAACTGTTCGTCAAATAGAACAGTTATATAAAATAGTTCTGAAAAAATAGAACAGTTCTGAAAAAATTCTGCAACATAAAACAATAGAAACAGACAAACAGTTAACAAATTCTGAAAAAAACAGAACTAATAGACCTGTTAACAATAGAAACAGTTAACAATAGACCTGTTCTATTTTCAGTTCTGCAAATAGAAGTATAGAAAAGTTCTGAAAAAAATTATTCAACATAAATTAATAGAAATAGACAAACAATTAACAAATTCTGAAAAAAACAGAACTAATAGATATGTTAACAATAGAAATAGTTAACAATAGAATTGTTCTATTTTCAATTCTACAAATAGAAGTATAGAACAGTTCTGAAAAAAATTCTGCAACACAAATTAATAGAAACAGTTAACAAAAGCTGCAACATAAATAGTTCTTTTCCATTGAACCCAAAAGAATATCCAAAGTAATAGTTCAACACTACAAACAGTCCAAACTCTGAAGTAATAGTTCAAACACATTAATAACAATACAAAGTAGTTGTAGCAACCTTAAGATTAACAAGTACAAAGTCCAAACATAGTATTAATAGTTCAAATTCAAGTAAATAACACAACAACTACTCAATCCTTATAAGCTTCACCAAATTGCACTCCAAACAATGCTCAACATGCCTCATTAAGGACTCAGTTCTCGTGCATTGTAACGTAATACAAGATGACAATTACTACATCTTAATTTCCACCATCCATCATCACCTTCTTCAATCCTTTCATAGTGACTCCAAACATATGAGATAGCTCTGAGACCACAAAGTCGAGGCATGGTTAAACCTATTAAACATAAAAAGAAAAATATTAAGTCCAGTAATATTTGTAACCATACTATGTGTTATCTAAGTTGAATAATTAACTTACCAAAGTTTTAACTCACAACTATCTAAGATTATACACATCATCATCGGAGGGTTCGTTTCCAAGATTGGCAAAATCTATGATAATATATATTAACAAGTCAAACAACAAAAATATTAAATAAACTGTTTATAAAAATAATATACAATCAAACAAATTAAAATATTGCTACCTTGTTCCAGTTGCTCGAGAACATCTAAATCTTCCTCAACACTTACAGATAATGGCTCACTCCGAAGCCAATCTTGAAGGCACACTAGAACTTCCACCAATTTAGGAGTCAATGAACTCCTAAATGAATCAAGAATATGCCCTCCAGTGCTAAATGCACATTCAGATGCAACACTTGAAATAGGAATAGATAACACATCCTTAGCCATCTCAGCAAGAATGGGTAATCTAGGTGAGTTTACTTTCCATCAAAGCAATATATTAGAGTCTGCTATTTCATTTTCAAAATCTTCTGTAAGATATTTTTCCAATTCTGATTTAGAATCTGAACCTCCAATCCCAACTTTATGTCTTTTTAATTCTTCAAAGAAAGAACCAAAATCTCATCTACTCTGGACACTAATAGTATTCTCTAAAAGCGATGAAGTAGAAGTTCTCATTGTGTCCAATGAAGAGTTAGATAAACATGAAGAATGACGACTACCTTTATCTTTTGAATAAGACCTTACATACTCATCAAACAATGAAGTCATGTATCTATGCATTGCCTTCGCAATAATTGGCCCTTTCTCTTCAAACATCTTCGCAAGTGCAAAACTAACAGAATCAAACTTGTACCGAGGATCCAAAACACATGAAATGAAAATCATCTTGTTCATTTTTTCTGGATCACCCCAATACTTATCAAATTTCTCCTTTATCTTCTTTGCCATTGAACCCAAAAGAACGTCTTCATTTAATATTAATTGTTTCAAATAAACAGCAACTTCACAAATTTCAAGAAAATGATGATTTGATGTAACATAAAGTTAGCCAGATACCTTTAAAGTAAGCTTATAAAAGATTTCAAGAAACTTTGTCAATTTCTTTACATCCTCCCAATCACTACTCAAAAGTGTACCTGCAGCACTTCCATCCACAATATCGACAAACTCAAGATGATGTGATAAGACAATATCATGATCAACATATTCTAAAATTGCACTCTCATATTCAATAGCCCTGTTCAACATCAAGTATGTAGAATTCCACCTTGTAGGAACATCCAAACATAAAGATTTCTTAACTAGATTTCCTTCATCACAACATTCCTGAAACTTTTTCCACCTAGCAGGAGACTGCCTGATATATCTCACTGCTTTCCTAATACGTTCAATAGACACAATTGACTCTTTTATACCATCCTGAATAACAAGATTCATAATATGAGCCATACACCTCACGTGAAGGTTCTTACCATTCATGGAATTGGCCCCCCATTTAGTTAACTTCTTAGAAAGCTCCTTCACCATCACATCATTTGAACAAGCATTATCAACTGTGACAATGAAAATCTTTTGTAACCCCCACTCTTTCAAACAATTAACAATATTATTTGCCATATCTTCACCCCTATGGCTAGAAATTGGACAAAAGTTGATAATTCTTTTATGCATTTTCCATTCACTATCAATCCAATGAACAATAATACACATATAGTTTATTCATTGTAAGGAAGTCCAAGTATCAGTGGTAAGGCAAACTCTCTGATCTTTAAAAAGCTTCACCAACTTACGTTTTTCCTCATTGAAAAGACCAAAACATTCCCGATTCACAGTTCTACTTGAAGGAATTTGAAAAAAAGGTTGTGCAACTTGCATAAAAGTCATAAAACCTCCCTTTTCAACAAAGCTAAAAGGAAGTTCATCAACAATCACCATACGACACAAATCCTTCCTACATTTTTCTTGATCAAATTTCCAAGGAACAACAGCTACATCACCCTTATTACTCCCCGGAATAGGTTTAAAGGCTATTTTTGATTGACTTTTTGCAACATCTAAAGGTATTTTTGTACAATTGGACATATGTGTAAGGAGTGATTTCGTACCATTATCTTTTGAATCGGCAAAATATTGTTTTTTTCAATGTTTACAGACACCCTTTTGATTCCTTCCGAATCAATAATTTGGTCAAAATGTTCCCATGGAAGAGACCTCTTTTTTCTTTGTCTCCTTACTGTCGATTGAACTGATTGAGATTGTGCTTTCGCATTTGAATTAGAAGCTCCACTTTCACCAATCACCTTATCAATCATGATATTTTCAGCCATCTGTTTGTGTCACTGTGAGTTTCGACACAAGATAACAATATAGATTCGACACACGATAACAAATCATAGTAATCCTATTTTTTTATGGATTGCCAACTAACTAGGGTTTTCTTCTGGTCAGATCCAAGATGTTATGACTACTACTAACTCTAGTTCATATCTTTCAAGTTATGAAATACAAATTTTATAACAACTGACAAGACATGCCTAACGGAGTGCACTAACATATCCAGAGGTCATAACCCCATTAATCAGTGGCTCTCATATTTATGTTAATGGAGATCTTCTACATCCATAAAACAACAAACATTCATTAGTTAATCCTTATTGGGTGAGGGTCAGACCAGAATGCTTTCAAACAAACAAACCAGAATGCTTTCAAACAAACCAGAATCCTTGTTGGGTGAGATTTTCTCACTTAAGCTTTCAAACAAACTAATAAAAATCCAGACCAAAATGCTTTCAAGCAAACTAAGAAAGTGAGATAAAAATCTGTGAGAACTTACACGTCGACTTGACCACTTGACTCTTGACGGGCTGACTAGTGAGGCCGTGAGGCGGTGATGCGACTGACACCGACTGGTGAGGAACTGACTGGTGAGTGGTGAGTGGTGATGGTGTGAGTCGTGAGGCAGAGAACTGGTGGGGGCGTGAGGAATGAGGCGGAGAACTGGACTGAGGGCGTGAGGAATTGAGAAAGAATAGGTAAAAAACTATGAAATATGAAACCCTAGTATGTATATACTTAAGGGTAAACTAGTAAATTAGTGAATCCTTATTGGGTTATCGGCTTTACCCAATAATAGTGTAACGAACCGACCGGTCATTTTGTGTATCAGGACCCCCTTCCCCTAAATTAGACTTCCTCTAGCATCTTATTATGATGTATGACTTGCGGGGATGGGTGGTTCGGGATTCGGAAGCGTTTAGGGTGGTATAAGAACACTTGGTTCCTTAAGGTTGGTATTTAAGGCCAAAGTTTGACTTCGATCAACATTTTGAGAAAACAACCTCGGAAACGAGTTTCCACGATTCCGGTAGCTTCGTATGATAATTTCAGACTTGGGCGTATGTTCGGAATGGGTTTTGGATGACCCGGGGGTTTTTCGGCGCCCAATATTGAAATTAGAGTTTCCTTAACTTTGAAATTTGGGTTGGAACGTGTTTTTGTGTTATCGAGATCCCAACAGAACTCAGAAACCGGGAATAGTTCTGTTATATCATTTAGGACTTGCTTACAAAATTTGGTGTCATTCCGAGTAGTATAGGTCGGTTCGGCACATTGAAAGCAAGTTCTAGAACTTTTAAGTTCAAAGTTTGATTCAATTTGGTCTTGGGGTCGAATTCTTAGTTTCGTTGTTGTTTTTCACATTCTGAAAATTCGAGTGAGTCCATATCATGAATACAGACCTACCAGTGCCTTTGGACGGGGTTCCGAGGGACTCGGGTGAGTTTTAAACCCCTCGGAGTAAAATTCAAAACACCAAATTTTCACTGACTGGTTTCCTTCAGTGCGATCGCAGGTGCATTAATGCGATCACATAGAAGGAGTTTGCAGGGTGTGGGAAAATGCCTGTGCGATCGCATGGGCTTGGCTGCGTTCGCACAGGGGTGATTTGTGGCCTGCCCCAGTTTGTTCTCTGCGTTTGCACCCCCTCCCCCGCAATCACACAGGCCTGGCCCAATTACTCTCTGCAATCGCACACAAGGGGCAGGTGGGCAGTGTTTTTTTTTAAACGGGACTTAGTCCCATTTTTAGCCATTTTTCTTCACTTGTGGCGATTTTGGGAGCTTTCAAAGAAGAGATTTCACCTAGTAACTGAAAGGTAAGTGATTCCTATTATAATTTAAGTTGAATACTTGAATTTTTATGTGGATTAACACACTAATTAGTGGAAAATCATGGGTTAGAGTGAAAAACCTAGGTTTTATGGAAAAGGGGAGAATTTCCAAGAAATTTGCCATGGAATCACACAAAAACTATATATTAATGATCATTAGGCTATGGGTGATTGATTCCTTCAAAATTTCAAAATTCGAGCATGTGGGCCCGAGGGTTAAATAGGAGAATTCCATAGTTTTGAGCATAAATTGATATATTTGTATAACATTTTGCTAGTTTTGATTCCTTGGGTGACGAGTTTGGAGTTTTCGGGCGCGTTCTTGACCCGGAGAGTAGGTTCGACACAAGGTGAGTCTCCTTTCTAACCTTGTAAGAGGGAATTGTCCCTATAGGTGATTATAAATGGTTTTTTGTCCTTATTTTCGGGGGCTACGCATGCACGAAGTGACGAGAGCCCGTGCGTAGCTACTATTATGCCTTGTCGGGTAGTTTAGGACTCACAAGCATGCTTTACGTGTTATATCTGAGATCTTGCATATGGTCTAAGTTGTCTAATATCCTCGAATATCTCATGTGAAGTCCTAAGAACTTATGCTTTGAAGTTGACATTATTAAATTCTCACCCTGTTAGTATGTTCCCTACTAAATTATCTGGAATCTCCTGCTAATCATGTATTTATTCGGGAATCCGAGTCGCATGAATGATTCGCGAGCGGGGTAGTCCTAGTATTATATTAACCCGATTCGCATGAATGATTCATGAGCGGGGTAGTCTTAGTATTATATTAACCGTGTTGCATGTTCGATTCGCGAGCGGGGCAGATAGATGCATCTATGGTTTGGGCCGTTCGAAACCTCGGCAGTGCACATTTACTTTTCACGTCGTAACGACCGTACATTCAGAGCCTGTTATATGTTTGATAATTTATGAGAAGACCTGTAATTGTAACTGTTGATTTCATGAAAAAAAGAAGGTTAAATAGCTTGTATGCCATGGAAATGGATGGTGTGAGGGTACTAGAGATTGTTATTTGATTCTCATTTCCTTATTATTGTTCATTACTACTATTACTGATTAGCATGTATTCAATTCACACTGTCTGACCCTAGTAAGTATCACGTCGACCTCTCGTCACTACTTCTTCGAGGTTAGGCAGGATACTCACTGGGTACATATCTGTTTATGTACTCATGCTACGCGTATGTACTTAATTGTACAGGTTCTGAGGCTGGTGCATCTGGTTATCCGACCAGAGCTTGACCCTGGGAGTATTTATGGACCTGACTCCACGGTGAGCTGCTTCCCTTGGCGATTCTCAGCAGCACTATGGAGTTATCTTTTGTTTATTTCTGTCTACTTCCTTCAGACAGTAGAACCGTTTATTTTATCTTTTGTATATTCTACTAGTTCGCCTGTAGACTTGTGACACTAGTTCCTGGCACACACATAATAGACTTTATATTTTTGGAACTGTATATGTTGGTTCATGATCCTTGTGGCTATATTTACTTAAGTTGGCTAATTTATCCGCTTCCACTTAAATGTTCTAAGCTTAAAATTTGGTAAGTGTGGGGATGTTTTATCAAATAAGGAAATTTCACTAGTAAACAAACTGTTGGCTTGCCTGACCCCGGTGTTGGGCGCCATCACGACCTGAGTTAGGATTTTGGGTCGTGACAAACAGAATTGCCAAACCGAGTTCGAATCGATAACCTAATAAAAAAAATTTAACCCGTTACTGAACCGTTAACCCAATAAATAATTAATGGTTCGGGTTATAGGTTTTACCCGATATATGCCCACCCTTAGTATGGCGTGAGTTTGTCTGCCATTTAGAACCTTATCAAGAAGCTGGATGATAAACCCAGGCCAATTGATTTGCCTCTCACTGTCCAAACATTCTATAAGGACCAAGTCTATGAATGTGACAATGTGCATTCTTTCCTTCCTGGGTAACACGACCTTGTTAACAAATTAAATTAACACTTTATGGGGTGACTTCATCTCACTTTTGTATACAGCCTTGGCCTCAAGCTCTAACTCATTGTCAGCAAACTTTCTTATAATGTCAAGGGAGGTAGGGAGGTTCTCTAGGCTTGGCCATTTGAGCTTTTTGTAAACATTGTACCCTTCAGCAGGTACACCTAGAATCTCTCCTAATACTTTGTTGTTGAAGGTAAGACTCACTCCCTTCACCATACTGGTGAATCTGCCATTTTTTATCTCACAATTTGTCAAGAACTCTATAATCTCAGCCCCGGCAAGCCTTTCATACATCTTAAGGACCATGTCCTTCAAACCCTGTGATTGTAGTTTTTGCAGCAGCATGACCATGCCTTCCTCCTCCAAGTCCATGAGGAGTATACCCTTCAAGATGGTTATTTTTTCAAACTTTTCCTTCTTGTATTGTTCTTCATCGGTTTCTTCTTCTTCGTCACTCCCTTCTTCCTCCACTACTTTCACTTTTCTAGATGTCACGACAGACCTGGTTCTTTTCGCCAAGGTAGAAGGTTCTGCAGACTTTGTCTTTGAAGGGGACCTCTTTTTGGAAGTATTTCTTTTATTTTTATTTGGAATCACAACCTCTTCCTCCTCTTCCTTATCTTCACCACGAAGAACCAAGTCCATCTCCTCAGTTTCAACTACCTTAATAGGCTCAACCACTTTCTTCTTTCCCTTTGCAGCAGCTTTTCTTTTACTCCCTTCTAGGGCTTTTTCCAGTTCAGCCTCACTCTACTTCTTCTGATTCCCTGTAGCTCTTCCTCTTTTAGGAGGAGTCTCTATAGGGATAGAAAAGGCATCCTTTCTTTTCTTATTTTCCCTAGCAGTTCGAGGGATTTTAACTTCTGAACTCTTCTTCCGTTTAGGATTGTAACTGTCAGACACTCCTTTTAATAGGTCTTCGAAAGGTTCCTTCACAGATAGAACAAGTTCTTGAACATTCTTCCCAGAGCTATTCCAGTTGCACCACCGGGGGATCCTATTATAGAGGATCAAGGGGAGGTGCCCCCAGCGGGTCATGCTCCAGTGGACTTCATGACGGCACCAGGCTTCCAGGAGGTCATGGGCCGTATGATGAGATTTTTGGATACTATGTCCCAGGCTGGTTTATTTCCCGCAGATCCTGCCGCTTGTCAGGCAGGAGGGGGAGCCCAGACCCCTATTGCACAGGCTGTAGGCCAAACAGCAGCACTTCATCATACCCCGAGTACACTGCCCGTGGGTGGGGTCCAGCCTGTAGCAGCAGCAACTGAGCCCAGACCAGCTGCGGACGGTGATCCATAGAAGTTATTGGACAGATGAACTCGGTTGCACCCTCCAGTCTTCGGGGGTGAGCGAGGCGAGGATGCCCAGGATTTCATTGACAAGTGCAGGGACAGACTGCACAATATGAAGATACTAGAGTCCCATGGAGTGGACTTCGCTACTTTCCAGTTAGAGGGCAGAGCTCGCAGATGGTGGCAGTCCTATATTCTCAGGAGGCCAGCAGATTATCCTCCTATAACTTGGGAGCAGTTCACTCAGTTGTTTCTAGACAGATATATCTCACCCTCTAAGAGGGAAGAGTTGCGGTATCAATTTGAGCAACTGGAGTAGGGACAAATGTCAGTGACAGATTATGAGGTCAGATTTACAGATTTGTCTCGCCATGCACTCATGATACTACCTACCGATGCTGAGAGAGTGCAGATGATTTTTAGCCGGGTTGCATCCAGAAATTAGGGCCAACATGGACCGAGAGGTGGAGATGGGGACTCCTTATCAGCTGGTAGTGGAGATTGGTCATAGGATCGAGGGTTATCGGTCAAGGATCAGGGAGAAGGTATAGCAGGATAAGAGAGCCAGATATTCCGGGGATTTCAGAGGTGCCCCAGCTAGGGGCAGAGGTCAGTTTGGTAGGGGTCAGCCCAGCAAGCCCTCATATTCAGCAACCCCACCACTACCTCCTCGTGGTTCTCCAGTGAAACCTTATTTCAGTGCTATGCTAGAGGGTTCTCACTATTCCCCAGTTATCCAGGGTCTTCTTCAGGGAAGCAAGCCATACCTCCGGGGAGATGTTATGAGTGCGGGGATTTCGGCCATATATGGAGGACTTGTCCAGGTTTTGAGGGAAGGTAGTGCAGGAGGGTTATCAGCCTATGAGTCCAGCACCAGCAGTCAGGCCACCTAGAGGTGGAGGACAGGTCGGCAGGGGTCGTCCTAGAGGTGGAGGCCAGTTAGGGAGAGGTCAGGCAGCTCCTGTTCACTCTGGTGGAGCTCAGTATTCCGATACTTCAGCTAGATTCTATGCTATTCCGGCTAGATCAGATGCAGTGGCCTCAATCGCCGTGATCACATGTATTATCTCGGTATGTGGTAGAGAGGCTTCAGTATTATTTGATCCAGGATCCACATATTCCTATGTTTCAGCCTTATTTGCTCATTTCCTGGATGTTCCTCATGAGTCCTTGGGTTCTCCTATATATGTGTCCACTCCTGTGGGCGATTCTGTGGTGGTGGAACAGATCTATCGGTCTTGTGTGATCACCTTCTGTGGGTTCGAGACCAGAGCGGACCTTTTGTTGCTCGACATGGTTGATTTTGAGGTTATTCTAGGCATGAATTGGCTATCTCCTTATCATGTCGTGCTAGATTGCCATGCCAAGATAGTTGTTTTAGCCATCCCCGTGTCGCCTAGGCTAGAGTGGAGAGGTTCCTCAGTTAGTTCAGCCAGCCGGGTTGTTTCATTCCTGAAGGCTTGACATATGGTCGAGAAGGGTTGTCTGGCCTATCTTGCTTATGCGCGGGACACTACCTCCAAGTCTCCGACAATTGATTCAGTGCCAGTGGTTCGAGAGTTTGCTGATGTATTTCTTTCAGACTTTCTAGGCATGCCTCCGGATCGTGATATTGATTTCTGCATTGATTTAGCTCCAGGAACCCAAGCCTATATCTATTCCTCCGTACCGTATGGCTCCGAAGGAGTTGAAGGAGTTGAAGGAGCAGCTCGAGGAGTTATTAGCTAAGGGGTTCATCAGATCGAGTGTATCGTCGTGGGGTGCTCCAGTTCTATTCGTGCAGAAGAAGGATGGGTCCATGCGGATGTGTATTGATTACCGCCAGTTGAACAAGTTCACCATTAAGAACAAGTATCCTTTGCCGCGCATCGATGATTTGTTTGACCAGTTGCAGGGTGCTCGGGTGTTTTCTAAGATTGATTTGAGATCAGGATATCATCAGTTGAAGATTCGGGCCTCAGATTTTCTGAAAACTACTTTTCATACGGATATGGCCATTATGAGTTCCTGGTGATGTCCTTTGGCTTGACTAATGCCCCAACATCATTTATGGACTTGATGAGTAGGGTATTCAGGCCGTATATTGATTCGTTTGTCATTGTCTTCATTCATGACATTTTGATTTACTCACGTAGCCTGGGGGAGAACGAGCAGCGTTTGAGAGTTGTGCTCCAGACTTTGCGAGAACAGAAGCTATATGCTATGTTCTCCAAGTGTGAGTTCTGGTTGGATTCCGTGGCATTCTTGGGGCATGTGGTATCCAGAGAGGGTATCAAGGTTGATCCTCAAAAGATTGAGGCGGTTCAGAGTTGGTCGCGTCCTACTTCAGCTACTGAGATCAGGAGCTTTTTGGGCTTAGTAGGCTATTACTGCCGATTTGTGGAGGTGTTGTCTTCTATTGCGGCTCCATTGACTAGATTGACTCAGAACAATACCCCGTTCCGATGGTTCGACCAGTGTGAGGTGATCTTTCAGAAGCTCAAGGCAGCATTGACCTCAGCACCAGTTCTAGTATTGCCTTCCAGTTCTGGGATGTATACAGTATATTGTGATGTTTCGCGCGTTATCTTGGGGTGTGTGTTGATGCAGGAAGGGAGATTTATTTCTTATGCTTCACGCCAGATGAAGGTTCATGAGAAAAATTATCACGTGCACGATTTGGAGTTGGCGGCGATTGTTCATGCTCTTAAGATTTGTAGGCACTACTTGTATGGGGTGTCCTGTGAGTTTTATACAGACCACAGCAGCTTACAGCACTTGTTCAAACAGAGGGATCTTAATTTGAGGCAACACAGGTGGCTTGAGTTGCTGAAGGATTATGACATCACCATTCTTTATCATCCGGGCAAGGCGAACGTGGTAGCAGATGCTTTGAGTAGGAAGGCGGAGAGTATGGGTAGCTTGGATTATATTGCAGCAGAGGAGAGACCTCTAGCCTTGGACATTCAGTCCTTGGCTAATCGCCTGATGAGATTAGAACTTTTAGAGTCTCGTCGAGTTCAAGCACATGTGGTTGCTCAATCTTCGTTGTGGGGTGAAATTAAGGCTCGGCAGTTTGATGATCCGTGCTTGGCAGATCTTCGGGAGAAAGTGGTACAAGGTGTTGCCAAGGAGGTTACTATTGGCGAGGATGGTGTTCTGAGACTTCAGGGCCATTTATGTGTTCCTAATGTTGATGGCCTGAGGGAGAGGATTCTAGAGGAGGCACACAGTTCTCGGTATTCTAATCATTCTGGTGCTACGAACATGTATCGTGATTCAAAGCAGCATTACTGGTGGAGGCGGATGAAGAGGGACATTGTGGAGTATGTGACTAGGTGTCTTAACTGCTAGCAAGTTAAGTATGAGCACCAGAGGCCAGGAGGCCTACTTCAGCAGATGCCCATTCCTGAGTGGAAGTGGGAGCGCATCACTATGGACTTCGTGGTTAGGTTGCCTCGGACTTTGCGGAAGGTTGACGCGGTTTGGGTCATTGTGGATAGATTGACCAAATCGGCGCATTCATTCCAGTGGCTACTACTTATACTTCTGAGATGTTGGCCCAGATCTACATTCGAGAGATAGTCCGGTTGCACGGTGTGCCGGTGTCCATTATATCACATCGAGGTCCTCAGTTCACCTCGCACTTCTGGAGAGCATTGCACAGTGGGTTAGGCACCCAGATAGACCTCAGCACAGCATTTCACCCTCAGACTGATGGCCAGTCGGAGCGTACAGTTCAGATATTGGAGGGCATGCTCAGAGCATGCGTGATTGACTTCAGAGGTCAGTGGGACCAGTTCTTGCCTTTGGCCGAGTTTGCTTACAATAATAGTTATCATTCCAGCATCGAGATGGCTCCATTTGAGGCTTTGTATGGTAGGCGATGTCGTTCCCCTATCGGGTGGTTTGAGCCTGGCGAGGCTAAGTTATATGGCACCGACCTGGTGAGAGATGCTTTAGAGAAAGTGAAGTTGATTTAGGAGCGGCTCTGCACAGCACAGTCGAGATAGAAGAGTTACGCGGATCAGAAGGCGCGTGATGTGTCATTTATGGAGGGAGATAAGGTTCTATTGAAAGTCTCACCGATGAAGGGTATTATGAGGTTCGGGAAGAAGGGCAAGCTGAGCCCGGGGTTTATAGGTCCTTTCGAAGTATTGAGGTGAATTGGAGGGTTGCTTATGAGCTTTCTTTACCTCCCAGTTTATCAGGAGTTCATCCGGTCTTTCATGTATCCATGCTCTAGAGGTACCACGCCGACTTCTCTCATATGGTTGATTTCAACACTATTCAGTTGGATGAGAAGTTGGGCTACGAGGAAGAGCCAGTTGCTATTATTGACAGGCAGGATCGCTATTTGAGATCCAAGAGAGTTTTTGCCGTAAAGGTCCAGTGGAGGGACAAACCAGTCGAGGAGGCGACTTGGGAGTCTGAGGAGGACATGCGGAGCATATATCCACATTTATTCATCACTTAAAGTATGATTCAAGACCCGTTCGAGGATGAACGTTTGTTTAAGAGATGGAGAATGTAACGACCCGATCGGTCGTTTTGCGTATCAGGACCCCGTTCCCCTAAATGAGACTTCCCGTAGCGGCTTATTATGATTTATAACTTGCGGGGAAGGGTGGTTCGAGATTCGGAAGCGTTTAGAGTGGTATAGGAACACTTGGTTCCTTAAGGTTGGCCTTTAAGGCCAAAGTTTGACTTTGGTCAACATTTTGAGTAAACGAATAAAAGTCAAAGTTTGAATTTGGTCAACATTTTGAGTAAACGACCTCAGAATCGAGTTTTGACGATTTCGGTAGCTTCGTATGATGATTTCAAACTTGGGCGTATGTTCGGAATGGGTTTTGGATGACCCAGGGGCGTTTCGGCGCCCAATATCGAAATTAGAGTTTCCTTAAGTTTGTAATTTGGGTTGGAACGTGTTTTTGTGTTATCAATGTCCGAACGGAATTCCGAGATCGGGAATAGTTCTGTTATGTCATTTATGACTTGCTTGCAAAATTTGGTATCATTCAGAGTAGTATAGGTCGGTTCGGCGCATTGAAAGAGAATTCTAGAACTTCAAGTTCAAAGTTTGATTCAATTTGGTTTTGGGTCGAATTCTTAGTTTCGTTGTTGTTTTTCACGTTCCGAAAATTTGAGCGAGTCCATATCATGAATACAGACCTGCCGGTGCCTTTAGACGGGTTCCCGAGGAGCTCGGGTGAGTTTCGGACACATCGGAGTTAAATTCAAAACACCAGATTTTCACTGACTGGTTTCCTTCAGTGCGATCGCAGGTGCATTAAAGTGATCACATAAAAGGAGTTTGCAGGGTGTGGGAAAATGCCCTATGCGATCGCATGGGCTTGTCTGCGTTCGCACATGGGTGATTTGTGGCCTGGCCCAGTTTGTTCTCTGCGTTTGCACCCCCTCCCCCGCAATCGCACAGGTCTGGCCCAATTACTCCGTGATCGCAAGTCCCCTTGTGCGATCGCACACAAGGGGCAGCTGGGCAGTGTTTGTTTTAAACGGGACTTAGTCCCATTTTAGCCATTTTTCTTCACTTGTGGCGATTTTGGGAGCTTTCAAAGAAGATTTCACCTAGCAACTGAGAGGTAAGTGGTTCCTATTATAATTTAAGTTGAATACTTGAATTTTTATGTAGATTAAAAAACTAATTAGTGGAAAATCATGGGTTAGAGTAAGAAACCTAGGTTTTATGGAAAATGGGATAATTTCCAAGAAATTTTCCATGGAATCACACAAAAACTATATATTAATGATCCTTAGGCTATGGGTGATTGATTCCTTCAAAATTTCCGGAATCCGAGCATGTGGGCCTGGGGGTATATTTTAGGATTTTTCAAATAAGGTGAAATAACTAATTAAATAGGAGAATTCCATACTTTTGAGCATGAATTGATATATTTGTATAACATTTGGCTAGTTTCGAGTCCTTGGGTGACGAGTTTAAAGTTTTCGGGCGCGTTCTTGACCCGGAGAGTAGGTTCGACACAAGGTGAGTCTCCTTTCTAACCTTGTAAGAGGGAATTGTCCCCATAGGTGATTATAAATGGTTGTTTGTCCTTATTTGCGGGGGCTACGCACACATGAAGTGACGAGAGACCGTGCGTAGCTACTATTATGCCTTGTCGGGTAGTTTAGGACTCACAAGCATGCTTTACGTGTTATATCTGAGATCTTGCATATGGTCTAAGTAGTCTAATATCCTCGAATCTCTCATGTTAAGGCCTAAGAACTTACGCTTTGAAGTTGAGATTATTAAATTCTCACCCTGTTAGTATGTTCCCTGCTAAATTATCTGGAATCTCCTGCTAATCATGTATTTATACGGGAACCCGAGTCGCATGAATGATTCGCGAGCGGGGTAGTCCTAGTATTATATTAACCCGATTCGCATGAATGATTGGCGAGCGGGGTAGTCTTAGTATTATATTAACCGTGTTGCATGTTCGATTTGCGAGCAGGGCAGATAGATGCATCTATGGTTCGGGCCGTTCGAAACCTCGGCAGTGCAGATTTACTTTTCACGTCATAACGACCGTACATTCATAGCCTGTTATATGTTTGATAATTTATGAGAAGACCTGTAATTGTAATTGTTGATTTCATGAAAAAAATAAGGTTAAATAGCTTGTATGCCATGGAAAGGGATGGCGTTAGGGTACTAGAGATTGTTATTTGATGTTCATTTCCTTATTATTGTTCATTACTGCTATTACTTTTTAGCATGTATTCAATTCACACTGTCTGACCCTAGTAAGTATCACGTTGACCTCTCGTCACTACTTCTTCGAGGTAAGGCAGGATACTCACTGGGTACATATCTGTATGTACTCATGCTACGCTTATGTACTTAATTGTACAGGTTCTGAGGCTGGTGCATCTGGTTATCCGACCGGAGCTTGACCCTGGGAGTATTTTTGGACCTGACTCCACGGTGAGCTTCTTCCCTTGGCGATTCTCAGCAGCACTATGGAGTTATCTTTTGTTTATTTCTGTCTACTTCCTTCAGACAGTAGAACCGTTTATTTTATCTTTTGTATATTCTACTAGTTCGCCCGTAGACTTGTGACACTAGTTCCTGGCACACACATAATAGACTTTATATTTTTGGAACTGTATATGTTGGTTCATGATCCTTGTGGCTATATTTACTTAAGTTGGCTAATTAATCTGCTTCCACTTAAATGTTCTAAGCTTAAAATTTGGTAAGTGTTGGGATGTTTTATCAAATAACGAAAAGTAAACAAACTGTTGGCTTGCCTGACCCCGGTGTTGGGCGCCATCACGACCTGAGTTAGGATTTTGGGTCGTGACAAACAGAATTTCCAAACCGAGTTCGAATCGATAACCTAATAAAAATAATTTAACCCGTTACTGAACCGTTAACCCAATAAATAATTAACGGTTCGGGTTATCGATTTTACCCGATATATGCCCACCCCTAGTATGGCGTGAGTTTTGCTGCCATTTAGAACCCTATCAAGAAGCTGGATGATAAACCCAGGCCAATTGATTTGCCTCTCACTGTCCAAACATTCTATAAGGACCAAGTCTATGAATGTGACAATGTGCATTCTTTCCTTCCTGGGTAACACGACCTTGTTAACAAATTAAATTAACACTTTGTGGGGTGACTTCATCTCACTTTTGTATACAGCCTTGGCCTCAAGCTCTAACTCATTGTCAGCAAACTTTCTTATAATGTCAAGGGAGGTAGGGAGGTTCTCTAGGCTTGGCATTTGAGCTTTTTGTAAACATTGTACCCTTCAGCAGGTACACGTAGAATCTCTCATAATACTTTGTTGTTGAAGGTAAGACTCACTCCCTTTACCATACTGGTGAATCTGCCATTTTTTATCTCACAATTTGTCATGGACTCTATAATCTCAGCCCCGGCAAGCCTTTCATACATCTTAAGGACCATGTCCTTCAAACCCTATGATTGTATTTTTTGCAGCACCATGACCATGCCTTCCTCTTCCAAGTCCATGAGGAGTATACCCTTCAAGATGGTTATTTTTTCAAACTTTTCCTTCTTGTATTGTTCTTCATCGGTTTCTTCTTCTTCGTCACTCTCTTCTTCCTCCACTACTTTCACTTTTCTAGATGTCACGACAGACCTGGTTCTTTTCGCCAAGGTAGAAGGTTCTGCAGACTTTGTCTTTGAAGGGGACCTCTTTTTGGAAGTATTTATTTTATTTTTATTTGGAATCACAACCTCTTCCTCCTCTTCCTTATCTTCACCACGAAGAACCAAGTCCATCTCCTCAGTTTCAACTACCTTAATAGGCTCAACCACTTTCTTCTTTCCCTTTGCAGCAGCTTTTCTTTTACTCCCTTCTAGGGCTTTTTCCAGTTCAGCCTCACTCTACTTCTTCTGATTCCCTGTAGCTCTTCCTCTTTTAGGAGGAGTATCTATAGGGATAGAAGAGGCATCCTTTCTTTTCTTATTTTCCCTAGAAGTTCGAGGGATTTTAACTTCTGAACTCTTCTTCCATTTAGGATTGTAACTGTCAGACACTCCTTTTAATAGGTCTTCGAAGGGTTCCTTCATAGATGGAACAGGTTCTTGAACATTCTTCCCTAACCGATCAACCCCTCAGCAACTTCTCCAGAGCATTACTTCCTTTTTCTCTAAAACTTTCTTCCCCTCCAACAGATTCATCACTCCACACTGCCATAGCTCTTGTTTTTCAGTCAAACCAATAGGAGTGGGTGAAGAATCAACCACTCCTTTTCCCATTCCCCTCAGATCACCTTGAGCACCCTCACTCTCCTTTTCTTTTTTATTTTTTATTTTTACCACCCAGTTTTCCAGATTCAGTTGTTTCAACCCCAGCCATAGTTCCTACCAAAATAAACATGTTTTCTAGATTTTTAGCAACCTCAGAGATTGTCTCAGATGTAATTTTTGGACCAGATGTTACTTGCTCTATTTCAAATGAAACAGTTTCTTCCCCCTCAGTTGTAGACTTAAATGATTCTTCAGATTTCTAGGGTTCTTCTGCCCGACTTACTTTTAACTGCTCATTGATTTTCTTGATTTGTTCTCCTCCAGCGACTACCTTGCGAGCAATCATCTTGAACCTTTATTTCTTATAGGTGGGTGTGGATGAAGGTGTGATAGATGGTATGTGTGTAGTTTCCTTGGGTGGTGATGAGTGATTCTCAGAAGGGTTTGCCATTGCTGTGTTTGGATGAGTGTTTTAGAAAATATGAGAGAATATTTTGAGAGCTGTTTGACATCAGGTTAGTTTAGAAGTGGAGAAATGGGTAAGTCCAAATCAAATTTAAAGAGGGAGAGTTTAATTGGGTAATGACAGATTTTCTAGAAGCTCGGAAGTCTAATTATACTGGGAGTCAGTTTGAAAAGATATTGAAGACTCTACCTAGAATCTAGGCACTTATTGCATTTTAGGACTCTCCTTGGGTGAAACTGGTTCATTTTGTAGTGGATAAGCTCAAGGAAGGTTAGGATAACATAGGACTCTCCTTTTGATCATAACCCAAATATAATTATTTCAAAATATGCAAAGTGGAGAGTATGTACCATGTAATCCTGATGAACCAGGTTCTTCACTGAGAAATCTCTTATGTAAGTCTGACTTTCCCCGAAAATAAAGAGAATATAATTAGAGATTAATGAGACATTTTAGCACATGGTATAAGAGTATACTAGTGATAGTATGAGACTGAGAAAAACCTAATCTAATTATGTACAAAATTCACAAATTGTCTAACAAATGTTTTGAGTTAGAACTAGTTCCTTTTAGGTGATCTTAATCGTACCTAATTCTAGCATGTTCCTTCAAAAATGATTTCTAGATAGAGCTATTATAAAGATATCAGCTATTTTCTTGTCAGTAGTAAAAAAAACTCCACAGTGATCAAACCCTTTTTATAGTTGTCCCTCAAAAAGTGATGCCTAACATCTATGTGCTTAGTTCTTTTGTGATGAACCAGGTTCTTGGTCATACTAATTGCATTAGTGTTATCACAAAATATGGGGATACAACCAATATCAATTTCAAAGTCCATTAATTGTTGTTTGATCCACAATAATTGAGCAAAACATGAGGCGGCAGAAACATATTTAGCTTCAGCAATAAATAAGTCCACAAAATTTTACTTTTTGGTGGCCCAAGACACAAGACTGAGCCAAGAAAAATGTGTCATACCTGAGGTGTTTTTCTATCCACAAGAAAACCTGCATAATCAGCATCAGCATATCCCACTAAGTTGAAATTACTACATTATGGATACCATAGAGAAAGGTTAGTGGTGCCTTTGAGGTATCTCAAGATCCTCTTGACAGCAGTCAAGTGAGACTCCTTTGGATTTTTCTTAAATCTAGCACAAAGTTCTACATTAAAAACAATGTCAGGTTTGCTAGTAGTGAGATATAACAAGGAGTCAATCATTTCGCTATACAACTTCTGATCAACAGATGAACTAGTTTCATCTACATCTAATTTTGTGGTTGTTGTTATAGGAGTGTCAATTTCCTTGGAATCTTCCATTTTAAACATTTTAAGCAACTCTTTCACATACTGTTGCTGATGGATCACAGTTCCATTTGAAATTGGTTTAATTTGTAAGCCTAACAACAAATTAAGCTCACCCATCATACTCATTTCAAATTCATCCCCCATTAGTTTAGCAAATTTTTACTTAACTTATCAGTAGTAGCTCCAAAGATTATATCATCAACATTTATCTTAACTACCATGAGATATTTATCTTTTTCTTCCAAGAATAAAGTATTGTCAATTTTAACTCTCTTGTATCCATGCTCAAGCAAGAATTTAGAAAATCTTTCATACCATGCTTTTGGAGCCTGCTTGAGCCCATAAAGTGCCTTGTCAAGCTTGTACACATGATCAGGACATTCCTTGCTTTCAAATCCCGGAGGTTGCTTGACAAATACTTCTTCCTTTAGATAGCCATTGAGGAAGGCACTCTTGACATCCATCTGATGGAGAGTGAATTCCATGCATGCAGCAAAGACTATAAGGAGTCTAATTGCTTCCAATCTTGCAACTGGAGCAAAAGTCTCATCATAATTTATGCCTCTCTCTTGACTATATCCTTGAACCACCAATCTTGCCTTATTCCTTGTAACTGATCCATATTCGTCAAGTTTGTTTCTGAAGACCCATTTTATGCCAATTACCGATCTGTCCTTGGGCTTAGTACCAGATGCCAAACTTGACTTCTTTCAAATTGATTGAGTTCATATTGCATTGCATTCACCCCTCTTGACTATATCAAAGAAGATATGGTTTTGATTCTAGAGGTTGGATCAGTAATTATGTTCTCAATGGGATGAGAACTTTGATACTTGTAAGGTTTCACAACCAGCTGGTTTTCCCTAGATATTCCTTCAATGTTTTTTTTGGTGAGGAACATGTTAATAGATAGGTTCCCTCGAGGTTTGAAGATCAGTTCCTCTTTGTTAAATTCCCCCCTATCAGGTTGCACTGGGTGGAAGGACCTGTTCCACCACATATTCATTCCTCTAGTGCAGCTTCAGTATAGGCTGTGGTTTAATTTGAGGTTCTTACCAGCCCAATTACTTCATCATCAGCTTCTTGCCTCTCAGAAAGAATATTGGTTTCGTCAAAAACCATATGCTTATAAGCTTTACTATGTGAAGATTATCACAAGAATACTCCATTATCACTTCTGGGATCAAACTTACCTAGGGATCTTTACTATTATTGTGCACAAAGCACTTGGATCCAAATGTCCTAAGATGGTATATATTTGGTTTTCTCCCTTTAAATAACTCATAGGGAGTCTTCTCGACAAGTGGTCTAGTCATGCACCTATTTATGATGTAGCATGCAGTGTTCACAGCTTCTGCCCAGAAACTTTGGGATAGTTTACTAGAAACAAGCATAGTCCTGGCCATTTCTTCCCATGTCCTATTCTTTCTTTCAACTACTCGATTTTGTTGTGGAGTCCTAGGAGCAAAAAAATAATGATTTATGCCATGCTCATCACAAAATTCAGAAAATTTAGCATTCTCAAATTCAGTATCATGATCAGACCTAATTGATGCAAGTGTATTACTTAGATGTTTCTGAGTTTTTCTAACAGAAGAAGTGAACATGTCAAATATTTCATCTTTACTTGTTAAAAATAAGGCGTAATACATCGACAGCCCCATAAAGTTGTCCCTAGTTTTCACTTACACACTTTATCTAAGTCTGTTTCATTTAAACACTTTAAATAGGAGGGTGTTTGGCTAAGCTTATAAGCTGATCAAACTAGCTTATAAGCACTTTTCGGCTTATCTACGCGTTTGGTAAAGTTAAAAATGCCTATAAGTCAAAAATAATCCAAAAGCCATAAGTTGGTCACCCCCGGCTTATGGCCCAGCTTATGAATTTTTAGCTTATAAGCACTTTACGTTTGACCAAAGTTTTTACTATTTTATACTTAAAATATTCTTTTTTAGAACAAAACTCATACATCGATACTCACTGCATCAAGTACTATTTCAACCTAAACCCACTCCCCCCCCCCCCCCCCCCCCCCCCCCCNATTCTCATTGACTATTTAAGATAAGAAAATTCTCAATTTCTCCGCAAATTTACATCTATGTAATTGTGTATTAATATTTCAATTGTATGTAATAAATGAGGACATAACAAATTTTTGGTATATCGATGTTTGTTTCTCTTCAAATATTTTTTCCTATTTAGGTTTGTTTTTTACTGAGAAACTTTTATCAATTTATTAATTATTATAGATTTTGATTATATGATTATGATAAAATACATTGTATTTATCATAAAAGTTAGCTTATCTAAGTACAATTGTATTTAAAATAAAACGACAAATAGAATATTTTGTATTTGGATCGATTTGGAATATAAAATTTTGAAGAAATTATGCCCTTATAACTGTAAATAATTCTAAGGTTATTTAAGTCATTTTAACATAAAAAGAGCTTATCAGCACTTTTCTATCAAATACTGCAACAGCTTATTATCAATTTCAGCACTTGTATCCAAACACGTAACTGCTTATTTAATAAATTAGTTTCAACACTAAAAAGTATTTTTCAGCATCTAATGCTTATCATCTAATCCAAACGTGCTTTAGATCTTTACTGTGTCATTTAGACACAATGCGCTGACATATCAAGGCAAATGTTTCTCACATTTTTCAAGCGCGTGAAATCATCCCAAAATACAAACTCTACATATTTCTTGCCAGAAAACAAATAGCTTTTACTAGAAAATTTTCTGGTGAACTTCTCTTTTAATTTTTTAGTATTTTTCACACAATTATAACCGTATACTCCTTCAGATCTGGGTCTACTACTACCAACACCTTTAAATTTGGCCACCACCATAAACTTCTCATTTTTTGTCACGGCCCAAAATTCATTAAAGGTCGTGATAACGTCGAACACCATTGTCAGGCGAGCCAACAATAAATACATAAATTTGTTCTCATTTTTATTATTTTAGAAATTTTTTTCCCTTAATTAAACAGTAAAGATTCAATTTTAAGAATAGATAATTAAATTCTACAACAATTTCAATACAGTGCAACCCATAGTCACCCCAAAACTCGGTGTCACAAGTACATGAGCATTTACTAGGAATTAAAATAAAATACAATAACTGCCCAGATTACAAACTTGGGCAGAAAAGAAAATACAACAACTCTGAAGGAGACTCTGCTGGCTGCGGATCGTCATAAGGAGTGCAGCTCACCTAAGTCTCCGTATGCACACGCCTCTGCTCTTGCAAGGCCGCTAATAATAAATGCACTTGCACAAAACGTGCAGCAAGTTTAGTGTGAGTACGTAAATCAAAGCGTACCCAGTAAGTATCCCGCCTAACCCTGAAGAAGTAGTGACGAGGGGTCGACTCCGACACTCACTATGGGCTAACATTATAATACCGATAGTTTAATTAAGCATAAATTATATGAAACTGCGGGAGGCTTAATCAATAAGTAAGTAAACATTTCTTTTATTATTTAGGAAATTTTCATCTCTAGTTTCATCATTTAACAATTTATATTTCTAGCCAATAAAGCAGTAGCAAATGTTATGGATATCAAGACGCAACATGCACAAATAATGCCGATCTCGTACGGCCCGCTCTAACATATAAATATAAATTGTGCAGTGCTGAGGGTCGAGCGGCACGAACCATAGATTTATCTATTTAATCTGCCGAGGCGTTCGGCTTGCTCCACAAAAGAAAAGAAAACACATTCGAACAATCAAGATCATTAAGGAGCAATTATCCAAGGAAATGCCAATTCTCATTTAACTGTCAAGAAAGCAAAGTTTAACCTTTTACCAATTCCTTTACCAAGTTCAACATGATTTAAGCAATATAAATTAATGATAAGATTGCAAATATCGCAAATATTGCATGATTTGAGTCCTAGACTACCCGGACTTAAGCATAATAGTAGATATGCACGGACTCGCATCACCTCGTGCGTACATAGCCCCCACAAATAGAAGCACATATTGAAATCAGTTCACCTATGGGGTTAATTCTCTCTTACAAGGATAGAAAACAAGACTTACCTTGCTCCGAAGTTCCATAGCCGGCTCCCAAGCCTTTCCAACAATTCAACCGATGCCCAACGCTCCAAAACTAGTCAATAAAGGTGCAAATCCATAAAAATATACTCTAATACTCATGACAATTTAAATCATTTCTCAACTCCGCTCGAAAAGTCTATAAAATCACCCTCAGGTTCACGTACCCGGAATTCAAAAAATTTCGAAGATAAACTTTACCCATAACCTCACGAACTCAAATATATAATTTATTCCCAATTCCATGTCAAAATTCGTGGACAAATTCCAAAAATACCAAATTCTAAATTTTCTACCAAAACTCTGCAACTTCTACAAATTTCCATGTTTAAATCATTATACTAACCATGTATTTAACTTTTAATACGTGGGAATCACTTACCTTGTGATTCTTGATGAAAATCTCCCCTTGAAGCTCTCCAAAATCGCCCAAACCAAATGAAAATGGGAGAAAACGGGCAAAATCCCGATCTTAAAACATTCTGCCCAGTCGACTTTCCGCACTTTCAGCGAAATCCGTTTCTATGGTCGACCACGCGCTTCTGCGCCTTCGCACATGCAGATTCCTTTCCGCTTCTACGATCCAGCTCTCCCCTCACACGTTCTGCTTCTGCGGAGCTTTCTTTGCACCTGCGGGTTCGCAGATGCCGAACATCCTCGCACCTGCGACCATCCCAGCTCCGTCTAAATGTCGCTTCTGCGACCTCATTTCCGCACCGCGGGCGCGCACCTGCGGCCTTTTTCATGCATATGCGCTTGCACCAGACACCAACTGCTTCAGCTCTTTCTCCAATTCAAAATTCGATTTGTTAACCACCTGGAATCTACCCGAGACCCCCGGGACCCCATCCAATCACTCTCACTAGTTCCAAAACATAACGCGGACCTACTCGACGCCTCAAATTACATCAAACAACACCTAAATCATGAATCATACCCCAATTCAAGCCTTATAAACCTTAGAACTTCAACTTCTACATTCGATGCCGAAATCTATCAAATCACGTCTGATTGACCTCAAATTTTGCACACAAGTCAAATTTGACATGACAGACCTACTCGAACTTCTAGAATCGAAATCTGACCCCAATATAAAAAAGTCCACTTCCGGTCAAACTTCTCAAGACCTTCAAATTCTAACTTCCGCCAAATGACTCCAAAATGACCTACAGACCTCCAAATTCAATTTCGGGCGCGCTCCTATTTCCAAAATCAACATACGGAGCTATTCCCAAATTCGGAGTACCAAATGGACATCGATAACATTGAAATTCACTTCAACCTAAATTTTATGAATTTTATTCAAAATGCCAATCTTCCACCATAGGTGCTGAAACACTCCTAAGCTATCCAAAACCCGATCCGGACATACGCCCAACTCCAAAACCATCATACACACCTGTTGGAACATTCAAATCCTGATTCCAAGGTCGTTTACTCAAATAAACCCTTAGTCAGATTCTCCTAACATTAAGCCTCCGAAATGAAAATTCTCTTTCCAAATCCACTCCGAACTTCCCGAATTAAAACTCCGACCACGCGTGCAAGTTATAAACCTGAAGTCTGCTCATGGTCTCAAATTTCCGAACGACGCACTAAAGCTCAAGACGATCGTTCTCGTCGTTACATTCTCTCCCACTTAAACATACGTTCGTCCTCGAACGTGCTAGGAATTGCTCCGGAGTTGTCCAAAATCATTGTTTAACACCTCGTGCCCCTACATGTGCTTCCACAATCCAATTGAGCATATCATCTCAAGCAAACCTGCCATTCCTCTTCTTTATTTAGTCAAAAAAGCCTTAGAGCCAATTTCCAACACCGAAAATCCTCTACCAGGTCTGTTCCAACATACAACCACCGTACCCATCACCACACGATGTACCAATACATGATTGTATACCTTTTTAAATCCACACCATGCACTGCATAATTCACCTGACCATAATAACACCCTCTGGCAATAATAGCGACAATTCCACAAATTTGAAGCCCACAACACACCCCATGACACATATAAGTCATGTTCCGACTCTTGCAATATTGCCACAATGGAAAAGATGTGTAGAAATCCATAACTAACTATCGAGTCAAAACATCAAGTCTCTCCTCCTGATAAGAACCACTACCTCATTATCAACCAAATAACGATATTTTCTCTCAAATATACTTCATATAAATTCGATCGCAATGATCCCATGTCCAATAATCTCGTCTCTCCAGTACAAGCTGCTCAAGCGATAAGCCACTTCAGGCACTGCAAAAGTCTCATATAATGCCACAATGTGCCAACAAGCTACAAACTAGAATGTGATACATAAGGGAACGAACCCTGGAAAGAACTACTCAACCCACATAGCTAATTAGACAACCGTAAAGATACTATGAACCTTCCTCAGAAATTGAGAAACAAAACACACAATATTAGGTACAGGGAACTGAACTCAACATCACACTATTGCGGCATGCAACCCGATCCAACCATGATACCGTTACGGCGTGCAACCCGATCCAACCATGATACCCGTGGCGACGTGCCACCCGATCCAAACAATATACATGTGGCGGCGTGCCACCCGATCCACACATAATAATCTATAAGAAAATGTTTGTCGAGCTAAAATGGTCGTAATTACGAAATACTCGAATATCGACCATAAGCACGCGAAGTGCAACATACAAATCCTGGGGAGACGAATAGTGCCATACGCTACGGAATCAAGCACAACTATGGTGCCATAAATGACCTGCATCTCAAGAGCCATCCTGCTCTCACAACACCACAAACTGCACAATAGAGTATTACATAAAATAGCTGACGACGAAGATAACATCCAACGCCTGAATACTCCTCCATAAGGAATGATATGCTGAATGAACACATCCAGGCTGGTGTAGAGTACACGTCCACATTTGGACCCATCAACGGACCTCAAACTGATTCTGATCATACCATTCTTGGGAAAATACCTTCTCAAGGAGCCACAATGACATATTTCCCATGACACACAAGAACAGCCGTCGAATCCGGAACAAACTTTCACAATTCACAACCAACTTAATAGAGCGCCTTTCAGGCCTAGACTCTCAAATTAGCAATATTACCAAATCTCCATACTTGGTTTCAATATTTAATCAATCAAGTGACTACATGTCACACTTATACAATCTTCCCGTGGGATACACTCCCACGACCCTCCGCACCGGGTAATAAGTCTGCACCTCCATACCACCGACCAAACTAATGTTGTAAAGCAAATCAAGAAGTCGTAAATCAGTACACAAAGCCCCTTACACAGGACACCAATGTCAGGTGATGCTAAAGACAATACCAGCTTAATCTAAACATCTGAATCCTTTCCTACTCATCCGAGCTCGTGATATTCTTGCTTACACTGAACCGCAACTTTGATCCTCCATTTCAAATTCACATTTTGTTCACTGCACCTATCATACCAATACGCGAGAATACAAGAATTCCATCATAACTCCCGAACTACTAATATTATAATTACTCCATCATATAGAAACCTTTTACTTAGCTCATCTCAGAAGAACCATTGCAATGCGCAACCGAATTCCCATAACGCAGAAAATACAATCCCCAAGTAGTGGTCTAGATCTCCATAACTCCTTCCAGGATTCACTTTTGTACCTCCATAATTCACATGCATAACTTAATACGCTGAAGGAACTAATCATTGCCAACATCATGCCACTTCAACCGTTGCTAATCGAACCAATTGCTTCAAATTTACTCTGGATTTCCCTTAGAAATAACAATGGCTCCATTCACAATATAACGAACTCAATCCGCACCCATCATGAGTGACCCCATTTCACGAGACCACATTGTCTCAAACCCACGAACCATCGCAACCCTCCTTGTGCGAATCTCGCATCTTAAATTAGGACACTCATTCTGATAAATTCCTCCCATAGATCCAATGTCACCTTTTCCCCATTCCTTCAATGTTGAACTGCAGGCCGCATATAACACGAAACACTCCAAAGCCCTTTCATAACCCACTGCAAAAGCTCAATATTTAATCACACTACGGGCTCAAAATCCTTAAGCACCACACTTGACTTTTAAATCCGCTAGGACTGTTGGTGAGAGCCACCCGCTCTGACTCGGTCCCGAATATAAACAAACTCCAAGGCCCTGCTAGCACCTGAACACCCTCCCAAAAAATTACCCAGCTGAATCGCCTTCCTTGTAACTCACCTCTACACTAAGTATAAATCCTGAGTCTTCCCAAAGCCTGGACATGAATCGATATTGCCAATTATAACACATTCCTCAAATCCTTTGCTCAAATTACCACTGATGTTCTCTTTCCTTAGTCGTAATAACCTATCAGTATGTTGATAGCCAGAAACCTCACAAGTAGATAACCATACAATCCAATCGTAGGCGGTGGGGATCTCCCACTTAGCTTGAAGTCACCATTGCATAACTCTGGAACCCACCAAGATTCCTTATCCCCCAATTGACATGGTCCCTCACAGTCAACCCGCCAAATTTCTCGAAACCTTTTTGTTAAACACTTCATGAACACTCTGAATCGCTAGCCACATGCACATATTCGACCTCTTCCTGGGTAGTCAGTAGGAATTTCTACGTAGGAACTTCGTCAACACAATGCAACCGCTAAACTGCTCCTAGGAGATAACCCACCTATGGAAACTTCATGCCGACATCATCCAACGACGCTGCACTGAGTACGATTACTACGACGTCAGTAACCCATCCTGAGCTCGTGCTCATCCACCAGTTGTACAAGTCCGTCCACTCCCCTTTGACATCAACTAAAGGTGAGATAACACATCCCAATCCAAATTCATGTTGTATCCTTCTTTATATCGAGCAGATCATGTTCGTTGAATCCAACCTTTCTCAACATAACAGTCAACATTCTGAAGCCCGTAGACCTAGTCACTGCCACCATGAATCCCAGATCACCCTGAACTCTGCTCAATACGTGCAACTATCCTACCACATAACCCATATGATATTCTACCACTCTGTCACTTTGGTCCATCCTTCTCCTTTAAGTAACTACCCGACTCCTGTTTCTAAAACTTGGCCTTCTAGAAGTTTAACCACCGCAAAACGCCTCCTATGTATCCTTCATCATCCTTCGCTGCCCAAATATCGCCTCAAAGTAAAATCCGTCTCATTAGAACTTGAACCGATAAATTGCTATCAACTTTAAACCCCTATGAAGATCATCTTCCTCGAGCTGTCAACAATAGAAATACTCATTTAGATTCCGAAATTGCTACACCCTGCTATCTCTGACAACTGCTTCTCTGGCACCATCTCACACTACACTACCTCGAAGGAAAATTGATGAAGACTATGACACTGGCGAACCTTAACATGTTCAACAAGGACGAAGACACCACATCATAATTGAGGACTCTACCACGCTCTAAATACCAAGCCTTGTTACTCTATCAACCCAAGCCTGAACATTCCTAGTCCGATTGCCTTTCCTATGCCGAAAATAAAATACTGAATCTCTGAATCATACACTGAGTAACACCCCCCTTCAGGTCACTCACTGCCCGCCGCCTGGACAAGTATCCTACCACTCCACAACCATTGTGCGATAGCAGCGCATGAATCGCCATAACAACCAGGCCAAAGCTCAAAACTTTAGGTAACACTGATGCTGAGCTGAAATGATAGGACGACCTTCTGCAAGGCAACGATAATATCCCAATCAACTACGCAGGTACAAATGCCCTGAACCACCTCTGCAGTACCATTACAATTCCTTCATTCTCGATTATATAGAAAACACTTCACATCGCATAACATTGAATAGGAAAGTGACAAAGGCGTAAGCTTCACAAGAATCAAATCGCACGATGAGAAACCAAGAAGGAAAGTGCTCCTAACAGCCTTGTAGTCTCTCGAAGATAAGTACAGACGTCTCTGTACCGATCTGCAAGACTCTACTAGACTCGCTCATGACTCGTGAGACCTAAGTGAACCTAGTTCTCTGATACCGCGTTGTCACGACCTAAAATCCATTAAAGGTCGTGATGGCGCCCGAAACCATTGTCAGGAAAACCAACAATTAATACTTAACTTTGTTATCATTTTTATTATTTTAGAAATTTCATTTTTTCCTTATTTAAACAGTAAAGATTGTATTTACAGAATAGATAATAACATTTTACAACAATTTCAATATAGTGCAACCCATAGTCACCCTAAAACCCGGTGTCACAAGTACATGAGCATTTACTAGGAATTAAAATAAAATACAATAACTGCCCGGAATACAAAATTTGGGCAGAAAAGAAAATACAAAAACTCTGAAGGAGACTCTGCTGGTTACGGATCGTCATACAGAGTGCAGCTCAACTAAGTCTCTGTATGCACACACGCCTCTGCTCTTGCGATGCCGCTAATCATAAATTCACCTGCACAAAACATGCAGCACGTAAATCAACACGTACCCAGTAAGTATCCCGCCTAACCCCGAAGAAGTAGTGATGAGGTGTCGACTCCGACACTTACTATGGGCTAACATTATAATACTGACAGTTTAATTAAGCATGAATTATATGAAAGAACGGGAGGCTCAATAATCAATAAGTAAGTAAACATTTCTTTTATTATTTAGGAAATTTTCATCTCTAGTTTCGTCATTTAACAATTTATATTTCTAGCCAATGAAGCAGTAGCAAATGTTATGGATTTCAAGATGCCACATGCACAAATAATGCTGAGGTCGTACGGCCCTCTCCAACATATAAATATGAACTATGCATTATCGAGGGTCGAACGGAATGAACCATAGATGCATCTATTTAATCTGCTGAGGCATTCGGCCCGCTCCAAAAAAAGAAAACAAAACACATTTGAACAGCCAAATCAAGAATTCATGAAGGATAAATTATACAAGGAAATGCCAATTCTCATTTAATGGTCAATAAAGTGATGTTTAACCTTTTAACAATTCCTTTACCAAGTTAAACATGATTTAAGCAATTTAAATTAATGATAAGATTGCAAATATCGCAAATATAGCATGATTTGGGTCCTAGACTACCCGTACTGAAGCATAATAGTAGCTACGCACGGACTCTCTCCATCTTGTACGTACGTAGCCCCCACAAGTAGAAGCACATATTGAATTATTTCACCAAATTCTAGTTTTTCTACCAAAACCTCATAATTTTTACAAATTTCCATATTTAAATTCTTATACTAACCATGTATTTAACTTGTAATAAGTGGGAATCACTTACCTTGTGATGCTTGATGAAAATCTCCCCTCGAACCTCTCTAAAATCGTCCAAACCAATGAAAATGGGAGAAAAATAGGCCAAATCCCGATCTTAAAACATTTACCCAGTCGACTTTTCGCACCTGCGGTACACAAGCCGCGCCTGGGGAAAATCCATCGTCGGTGCGATTCCCTCTAAGCCGGCAGAAATCCTCTTATGCGGTCGACCACGTGCTTCTGCACCTTCGCACATGCAGATTCCTTTCCGCTTTTGCAATCCAGCTCCCCCCTAATACTTTCTGCTTCTGCGGAGCTTTCTTCGCACCTACGGGCTCGCAGATGTGGAACATCCTCGCACTTGCGACCATCCTAGCTCCGTCCAAATATTGCTTTTGCGACCTCATTGCTGCACCTGCGGGCTCACACATGCGGACCTTTTCACGCAGGTGCGATGCACCAGACACCAACTGCTTCAACTCTTTCTCCAATTCCAAATTTGATCCTTTAACTACCCGGAATCCACCTGAGGCCCCGGGACCCCATCCAATCACGCTCACTAGTTCCAAAATATAACACGGCCCTGCTCGAGGCCTCAAATCACATCATACAACGCCGGGATCATGAATCATACCCCAATTCAAGCCTTATGAACCTTAGAACTTCAACTTCTACATTCGATGCTGAAACTTATCAAATCGCGTCCGGTGACCTCAAATTTTGCACACAAGTCACATTTGACATTATAGACCTACTCCAACTTTCGGAATCATAATCCGACCCCGATATAAAAAATTCCACTTCCTCAAGACCTTCAAAATCTAACTTCCGCCAAATGATTCCAAAATGACATACGGACCTCCAGATTTACTTCCGGATGCGCTCCCAATACCAGAATCAACATAAAAAGTTATCCCAGACTCGGAATCCCAAACGGACATCGATAACATTGAAATGCACTTCAACACAAATTTATGAAATTCTTTCAAAATTCCAATCTTCCACCATAGGTGCCGAAACGCTCCCGATTAATCCAAAACCCGATCCGAACATACGACCAACTCCAAAATCATCAAACAAGCCTGTTGGAACCTTCAAATTCTGATTCCGAGTTTGTTTACTCAAAATCAACCCTTAGTCAGATTCCCCTAACGTTAAGCTTCCGAAATAAGAATTCTCTTTCCAAATCCACTCCGAACTTCCCGAATTAAAACTCCGACCATGCGTGCAAGTTATAATACCAGAAGTGAAGTTTCTCATGGTCTCAAACTGCCGAACGATGCACTAGATCTCAAAAAAAACGGGTTGGGTCGTTACATTATTAGATCCAATTGTTGTAACTCTAGCAAGAAGATTCAACATCGGCAGGTGCTTTTTAGTGGCCACCTTTTTTTGTTGAGAAAAATAGGAAAACAAATTTTAATTGCTAAATAAAGGAAGAGAGGTTATAATTTATTAGGTTAGAAGCTTCGAAATCTTCAGCTTGTTTAATCATATTCTAGTCATTGGCATCAAGAGCCTTTGGAATCGGCGACGACCCAAGTCATCAATGATGGCCAGTATAATTTTCTTCATTCCAAAACTCCTTTCGTCAATGGTGTCGTTGGGTTCACAATCTAAGGTCTCGAAGATGGAATCACAGAGGTGGGTGAATTCCTCTGGCGAGGCTACAATATCGATGCTGAAATGAGCCTCTATGTGGTGGAGAGACTCGAATGCTTTGTCAAGCTCGGATTGGGATAAAATGTCATTTTTGTTGAGGTGTAAATCAGTGAATCCTTTATCGATTGCCTTAGCAAAAGCTTCTTTGTCGTTCACGAATTGTTGATCCGTCTTATAGTCACCACTCCCATTTTGTGTGTGTTCAGCTTCACATTTTAACTTTCCTTTTTCAAAAGTTTTTCTTAATTCTATGTGTCCCTATTTTGTTCGTCAAGCTGGCGTGTGAATTACACGCAACTGTTGGGTTTGGCTTCCTATTAATTTTGTTTCTAAATGACACAGTAAAGACCTACTTAAAGTTTTTAAATAGACTAGACTTAAAATAAAGTGTGTAAGTGAAAAGTCTCGTCAACTTTAAGAGGCTGTGGATGTATTACGCCTAAAAACAATGTCCAAGTAAACCTAGAGTAATCATCAATAAGCACCATAACATATCTCTTACCACCCCTTCTCAGAGTTCTCATTGGACCATAAAGATCCATATGGACCAGTTTCATCGTCCTGGTGGTGCTTACCATTTTCTTGCTTTTGAAAGAGGATCTTACCTGATTCCCTCTTGCACAAGCCTCACAAACTTTATTTTTCTTGAACTTAATGTTAGGCAGCCCTATCACAAATTCCTTGGAGACAAGTTTGTTAAGTTGTCTTAGACTGGAATATCCAAGTCTTTCGTGCCAAAGGAGGGGATCATTATCCAACACAACACACTTAAGCAAATGATTTCATTATCTGAAAGTGTGGACAAATCTACAACATATATGTTGTTAACTCTTTTTCCCTGTAAAACTATCTTGTCAGTGGTAAGATTAATCACAAAGTATTTTGTAGAGGTGAATGCTACCATGTTATCTCTATCATACAATTGTGAAACACTTATTAGACTGAACTTCAGTCCATCTATCAAGTAGACAATCTCAATAGAGTGAGAATCAGTCATACCTACCTTTCCAACCCTATTGATCTTACCTTTCTTCCCATTCCAAAGGATACATTACCTCCTTTTAAGGTCCTTAAGTGAAAGAAATTGATTCTTACTTCCTGTCATATACTTTGAGCAGCCACTATCCATGTACCATGTTTGGCTCTCCCCAAGTAGCGACCATAGCCTTGGTTGATTCTTTGTTGAGGTTTTCCACATTTGTTGCAGCCATCATTGGTTTGCTTCTAGGGAGATTTTGCCTTGCTGTAGCTTCCACTTCTTGAAGAACCCTTTCCTCTCCTCAAATACTTCTTTAAATCTCTGGTGATCATAGCCATTTCATCATCTTCCAGATCAAAACCTTCAGTGATTTTGGGTGCCAAGCTTCTTTCCTTCTTAGGTACATCCATCTTCATGGTTTGTCTCCTAAGTTCATAGGCAATGAGATTTCCAATCAATTCATCTAGTGGGAGAGTAGAAATGTTCTTTGACTCTTGGATGGAAGTGATCTTGCTTTCCCAAGTGATTAGCAAGACCCTAGTAAGTATCTTCTCAACCCTCTCTTCTTCAGGAATAATCCTTCCAAGAGATTTCAAATCATTTGTCAGTATAGTGAACCTTGTGTACATCTCTTGAATGATTTCTCCATCCTTCAAAGAAAAGTTCTCATACTGAGAGTACAGTAGAGTTACTCTAGATCTCTTCACTTCACTAGTTCCTTCATGAGCCACCTGTAATGTGTCCCAAATTTTCTTAGCAGTGGCACATTATTGGATTTTGCTGTACTCATCTGTACCAAATCCATAAACAAGTGATTTCTTGGCTTTAGCATTCTTCTCCCACTTCTTCAAGTCCTCAGCAGTGCTAGCCGCTCTTGTCTTTGGCACATCTACTCCCTCAGCATTTTTTTTGATGTAGCCAGTGGACCATCAGTTACAATGTCAAATAGCTCATAGTTCTCTCGTTGAACGTGATCTCTCATTCCTTTCTTCCACCATGAATAGTACTGGTCATTAAAGAGTGGTGGCCTAGTGTGGATTGTTCTTCTCAGTTACCAGGTGGTGCCCTCATCTTGATCTTCTCCTAACGTGTTAGCCTCTTTAAGGATAATCGACTCTGATAGTAATTGTTGTTTTGTACTTCAATACCACATAAGAGGGGAGGGGTGATTTGTGGGTGTCTAATTTTGCGTGCCTAGATTATAAAAGAACTTGGTTCTTCTATTTTTTCCTTATACTACTGTTGCAAAATAATAAATGCGAAAAGTAAAGAACACAAGTATTTTTATGTGGAAAGCACCTGGCTCAAAAAGTAAAAACCCCAGTAGGATTTTTTCCAACACTTTACTAAATCACTGATCTAGAAACAACATTTACAAAAGTCTTTGTAAACCTATGGATTACCTCTAACTCTTTGTGGCAACCAACCTCTAGTTGTTGCGACAACTTCAAGTTAACTCTAACTTGAATATAACACTCAGAGTACCTAGTACAATTGATTCTAAATAAAGCTAAAAGGTACAACTCGAAAGCCCTACTACAATAAAACTAGAATAAAAACCAGACTTTCGGAAGTGATTCTTCTATCTGGTTCATGTAGCTTCAGGTTCGCACACTTGAATCACACAGGAATTGCTTGTAAAATGCCTTGATATTTAGATCTCAACTCACGTTTAACTACAGCATTTATGAGTACCTAATTAATGAGAACATCCTGCAATATATGGAGTTAGTAGAATAGGAAATAACTAGAGTTCTATACTCTTCCATGGTAGAAAAGTTCTAGTTATCTTCAACTTCTAACTCCTCCCTTATCTAGGATAGAGTATTCTTTGAGTAAGGTGTCCTTCTTCTTATCACTTATGCAATCTTTTCGTTCAAGAGATAGAAGATATAACCACTTAAGCTTATCTCCTTCACGTGCATGCCTTGTACTCAAATTTGCCTGTGTCTGTGTACGTTGTGTATGGACCCGATTCATGCTTGAGTTCCTTTGTCAATCATTAAAACAATCTTCACTTAGGCCAACATATGGCAAGCAGTTATACTTGAATAATAGAAGAAGAGGTTCATAACGGCAGGTTGTTGCTCCCACAGTTGGGTAGCCCACCTATCCATCATATTTACAGGAAGCAAAATAGAGAGTGACAGATAGTTTAGCTAAATATAGAGCTAAGCAAGCATATGGTAGCAGTTGTCCTTTTTTTTTTTTTGCAACACCACTTTTTTGTCCATGAGTTGTAATATCAAGACCAAGTAGGAACTAATCACGAGAGGCTCGTTAAATCCTGTTCTTCCGGCAGATATTCTACACCTACACTAGCAGCTCCATTACAGGATACACCAACTTCTTCTTTGAATAGTTTTTCTATTAATGTTTTGGCTTGTAACGCATTCTATGAAGGTGTGCAAATAGTAAACTCTAATATAAGTACTCCTTTATGACCAAAAAATGGTATTTAGAAAAATTGAGTATCTAACTACCTGTATGGCTTCAAAAATATATCCCACATTTCTCACTTTCTAGTAATATTATCATAAGCAGTAACATTAAACTTAATAACATCATTAGGAGGCAGTTTCCATTTGATGAGAATGATGGTGCCGCAAGGAGTAGAGGTTACAACATTGGTAAGGAAAAGAAATTGAGAAGCTTGTGTGATGATGTGGTTGATAGAGATCAGGTTTGATGAGTTGTTAAAAACATTCTAATTTTATTAATCCAAATGTTCCAAAGCAGAATCGGGAGGAGAATGTTAGTGTGACAAGAAATTCTCATTAAGGTAGAATTTGTGTTGGATTTTGCACAACCATCCTTACTTGATGGGCAAAATTTTGAGCATCAAGATGGGCGATTTGCAGCCATGCCCTACATAGCAGCCACCTTTTAACCTATACCCTATTTTTAAAAATTATTGATTTGGTAGCCAGCTGACAAAAAATTCGCACTAATATGACCATTCTACCCCTAACATAACATATAAAAATCACGCACCTCCGTCTCTTCTCATATTTGAATCATGCACAAAACACTCCGTCTCTTCTCATATTTGAATCACGCACAAAATACTTCACCGATCCTCCGTCTCTTCTCAGATCTCCTCTCCCAAACAAAATTTCAAATTGTAAGTTTTCGAATCTGACTGATGTTCATGATACCTGAGATTTTTTGCTAAAGTTTTGATGAATTTTTTGCTTTATTTGTTAAACAATTTGTTTTTTTTGGCTAAACTTCAGCACTAATAATATGCTTAAGTTATGTATTGTGTTCTACAGTTTTTTGATGAGTTTTTTCAAAAACTTTTTCTATAATTAAGGTATTTTTTTACTTTATAGAAAAAAAAGCGCAGAAAAACATTTTCTAATGTGCTGAAAAATTGAATGTGCTGAAGTTTTTCTCCTGGATACAATAGTTTTCTCAGCACAAATATGTTGAAGTTTTTAGTTCATTTTGTAATACTTCAGCACTGAATGTGCTGAAGTTTTTTCTCCTGTGCTATGTAATTTTCTCGTGCATGATCAAGTTAAATATCTTTTGTGTTTAACTTTTGTCCTACATTAATCAGCTTTTTCATGAGCTTTGTTCTATTGTTCATTTTCTCAAACTTCAGCTTTTTTACATAATTAAATTCTTATGCTAATACTTGACACTAAACATGCTTCTGTAGGATGAATTCAGTTTGCTTTGTACTTAATTACAATGGGAGGTGAATTACTGACTTCAAATACTTGGACCATGATACAAAGTTTGTTCTTATTAATAAACAAGTATCATTCAATTCTTTCCTGAAAAAAATTAGTGAAATTACAAATATTGATTCAAGCAGATATTCCGTAAAGATATGGTTTGATATCAAACTAAATACAAGCAAAGGTATGCTTGTAACTTCAGATGAAGAACTCAGTACTTGTATACATTTGATCAGTACTGATTCAGTCTACAAGAATTGTCATTTTGTCGTCGAAAAAATACAACGTTCTGCAACATTCAGCCAATCTCTTGACAGTATAGCAGCTTCAGAACAATTTGGTGATTATCAACATGATCTATGGCAGCCAATAGTGGTAGTAGACAACGAGCAACAACTTTCTAACATTACATCTGCTTCAGAATATAGAATGCTACAACAATCACCCCCTCCTCCAATAAATTCATACCAGTTTGTGAATGAGCAAGAAGAAGAAGGGCAGCTAATAATGCAAATTGACAACCAACACACAATCCAACAAAATTTAAGCAACAACGAAGATGAAGAAAATATGGAATTAATAGCAGTAACATCAGATACAATTGATGAAATTGCTGAAACCTCTAAGAAATCAAGAAAAAGAGTGAGGGGAAAGCTGAAAGAATCTCCACCATGTAAAATACTTAGGCATGATGCACTGCCTGAGGAAGTAAGAGTAGGATCAATTTTTGAGAACAAGAAAAATATGACTAAATTTTTCTACAGCTTGGAGATAACCCAAAAGGTTGAATTCACAGCTGTTAGATCATGTTCAAAGAGATATGAGCTGAAATGCATTGAGGAGCAACGTGGTTGGATTGTGCATGCTACCAGAATAAAAAATTCCACACTTTTCAGGGTGATAAAATATCATAAAAATCATGAATGCTCAGTTGATGCAAGAAAATCAGATCAGAAGCATGCTACATCAAATTTATAAGTGAACAAATNGATAAAATATCATAACAACCATGAATGCTCAGTTGATGCAAGAAAATCAGATCAGAAGCATGCTACATCAATTTTATAAGTGATAAAATTTTAGAACATGTTCGAGACAAAAAGATAGAGGTTAATCCAGCCTTTGTAGAAAATGAAATGAAAAAGAAATTTGGAATTGACATTGGATATCACAAGGCATGGCATGCTATTCAAAAAGCTATTGCTTGCATACCTACACATGATGGTGCATAGAAACCCAGGAACGTACACAAGAATAAAAGGAGATGATCAGAATCGGTAAGCAAAACAAATACCAACCATCAGCCTGAAGTTAAACTTCACACCTAGATTTGTTTTTTTGTGTTTCACTGTACAGGTTTTGTTACATGTTCTTTGCTCCACCAGCATCAATAGCTGGTTGGTCCTACTGTAGACCTGTTATTGCAATAGATGCAATATTTTTAAAGTCAAAATATCGTGGCGTTCTATTTGTTGTTGTATCAAAGGATGCAAACAATCAAATATTTCCTTTATCTTTTGGTGTAGCAGAATCAGAAAATAACGAGGCATACATTTGGTTCTTCGGAGAAATGAGAAAAGAAATTCAAGTCCGTCATGAACTGGTTTTCTTGTCATAAAGAAATCAGTCGATGGCAAATGGGATTAGAAAAGTTTATCCCGAAGCTCACCATGGTATCTGCCTCTATCACTTTGAGAAAAATTTAAAGCAAAGACATGCAAAAGCCATGGTAATAAATCTTTTTCAAAGCGCTGCAAGGTCATACAAACGTGAAGATTTTAATAAGTTAATGTCCCAACTCAAAAGTGTTGACAAGAAAATATACAATTACATAATGGAAGAGCCTCCAGAAAGATGGGCTCGATCGTGGTTCCCACGGCGACGTTATGATATGCTGACAACAAACATTGTAGAATCAATGAATTCCGTGTTACTAAAAGCAAGAGAAATGCCTATTTTAAGAATGTTAGATTACATCCAAGAAAAGTTGGGAGAGTGGTTTTACGAACGGAGGAAAAAAGCAAATGAAACTTTTTACAAAGTATCAATATGGGCAGAAGAAGGGATGATTAAGAAGATGGACTTGGCTTGTAAAATGATTGTGAGTATATTTATTAACTTCAGGATTTACTTTCAGCATGTTTTCTCTATAGCATAATCACTTCTGATTATAGTTTTGTGCTGTATTCTATAGTTTTGTAGTCATGATCTTTTTGAAAAACTTTTAGCATTACTGCTGCTTTTTATATACACTAATATTTTCTATTCCTTCTTAGGAGTTCGGCCTTGATTCAATGCTATTTAGAATAAATAGTGAAGGAATTGAATTCATTGTGGACTTAAAAAG
>MDKI01080122.1:0-16059 GCA_005239505.1 Nicotiana paniculata
AATCAAAGGGTGAGATGAAGAGGTGCAATCCAAAAGGTACCTCTTCCATTTCCCATTCACGCCCTTTATAAAAACGCTAAAAACACAACCGTCAATACTCCTTTTGAGGTGACATCACCGCTATCACCAAAAAAAAAAAAAGAAATCAGTGGATGATTAGACACTATTCGTATTTTAATTTGTAATTTCTTTGTCATACTTAGTTTATTGACATGTACAGACAAACCAAATCCCAGCATCAAGTCATCGAGCATGGCATTTCCCCACGCAGAAGCTGCTACTCACAAGCCTTTTGGTTATTCCCATTTCGTATGCACTGTCAAACCATACTGCCTTTCAAATGATCTCTTGGTAAGCCTTTTGGTTTTCTCTTTGTTTTCGGAGTATTTCTGGTGAAATTATGAAGAGCATATATATATAACTAAATTGGTTATGAAAAATTTCAGTGCATTCCAAGACAATTTGCACATGCAAATGGTCTTATCAACAAGAAATGCGATTTGATTATTAGAGATGAAAGACAAAGGCTGTGGAGTTTAAGGTTACGTTCTTTTGGTACTGGTGTCTGTATTAGAGGCGGATGGCATGATTTCCGTGATACAAACTGCATAAAGGAGGGAGATCGCGTACTGTTTGAGGTTGTTACTAATGGAGAGAAACCAATATGGCAATTTCATCGTAAGTTTTCTCATTTAAGCGGCCTCTTTTACATATTTTTTCTATCAGGGACGGCCCGACTAATTATGTGGCCTAAAACTAAATTTTATGAGAAGTCTTATATTTTTTTTTATTATTTATTTGAAGTCTATTTTTTTTAGCTTTTCTTAGATAAAAAATAATTAATAATTTTCTTATAATCAATAACTCACAAATTAGCTAATTCATTTAACATTTCTTGTGATATTGTTGTTCTTAGGTAAAATCTTATCAATTTTAATTTTGAAAACTTTTTTGCGCTAAAAAAACGGTAACATGAGTTATGAACATTATTCCATAAGCAATTTAGGCATTTGGAAAAAAATTAAATCTTTTTATTTGATTAAGTGTATCAATTAAATTGTTATATTCTAATTGTACTATTTTTTTTAATACTTTTAATTCAGAAAATAAATCTAAACCATTTATATCGAATTGATTATTATGCTTTAAGGAACATTCAAGATTAAAGCAATATTTTTTCAAATTTCCAACATCCAGTGATCTTAGTTTTTACCGCCAAATAGAAAATCAAAAATATTTTCTTATGCTTCGAATTGTTCAAATCTAGTTGAAGTGAAAAAATAGCATTGTCTATTATATATAAAAGTAGTCAACTCTAAAAAGCTCTTCGAAAGATTTTGAGATTTCATTATCAACATTCGTATCAAATTGTTATTTCCTATATATCACACGTTTCCAATTCCCTTGGTAGAAATTATAGCAGTTGCAAATCATTCTTCTCTATATTTAACAAGAAAGAATTAAATTTTTTTACTTTATAGAACTCTTTTTTAAACTTATACATAGCCTATTAGGTGTAATAAAAAATGAGGGCCCCACAAATATGAGGCTTAAAGCGATTGCTTTACTTGCTTTACAGACAGGGACGCCCCTGTTTCGATCATATGATATAACACATATATACACTATAACTCTGCTTGCTCTGCATCTTGGATGAAGCAATTTATAATGAAAGAAAGCACTTCTCATTCTAGGAAAGCTTATCTTTTCATATTCCTAGTGGTTATCACTGGCTTCTATCAGTCATTAAACTTTATTTTCATGACATAGTTCCCGTACGTCCTCTCAATCCTTTTTCTTTTATGACTGAGATGAGCTTAAATGGAACGGCATGGTCAGTGAAGATTCATATCGCCATTCATATCGTCGACCTCAATTTGTTTGGGTTTGAGCCATAATTGTTATAAGCCTAAAAATATTCAAGAAAGTTATGTATAGGGAGAACCAGCTCCTTCTGATTTTGAAAATATTCCTATGATCTTTTTCCTTTTTCCTGGTTGTTACCCTCCACCATATCTTTTTTCTCTCTTTTATGTCTTTTTCCTTTTTTCATATTTTCTTTTTTTTCTGTATAGTGTTCGCGTATATTACAGAATATTGGATATAAATTCTGGAATTTGCCTATAGTCTCGTAATAACAACGGAAAAGGTCTAAAAATGTCACTCAACTTTCAGAAATGGTTTATCCATGCCATCCGTAAAAAATATGTTCATTTTATGCCACTGCCGTTACACCTTTGGCTCACCTATGCCACTCAACGTTAATTTTTTTTTAAATTGTGTTGTTAGTTCAATAATGGCATAGGTGAGCCAAAGATGTAACGGCAGTGGCATTGAAATGAACATTTTTTTAACGATGACTTGGATAGACCATTTCTGAAAGTTCAGTGGTATTTTTAGGCCTTTTCCCAAAATAAGAACTCTATATCTTAGCTTAGTGTGTTTATATGGTGTGTTTTCACAAGCAAGTTTGTGATAATACTAAGAGAATGGTAAGGAATCTTTTGCTAGACTAGTTTCTCTTCTGAAAGTTCAGTGGTATTTTCAGGCCTTTTCCCAGAATAAGAACTCTATATCTTAGCTTAGTGTGTTTATATGGTGTGTTTTCACAAGCAAGTTTGTGATAATACTAAGAGAATGGTAAGGAATCTTTTGCTAGACTAGTTTCTCTTCCTACTTGATTCTAACAGTATCGTGGTTGATGTCTTATCTCTGATCATAATTGTGTACTTAATTCTCACAAATCGTTTATTTAAAAAAGTGTTTATTAATTAATTACATGCATAAGAGCTTGAACATTTTGTAGCACTATATAGAATGTCCACACAAAATAGTGAATATTTTAAACCCTTTGGATTTCTAGCAGATATTACATTGACTTGCATAAACTAATTTATTTTTGTAGGCAATATTTCTGGAGAAAATGCAAGCATATCATAAGGGAATGGATTGACTGAACAATGAAGCGGTTGGTAGAAAAAGGAAAATTGAAGCAACTGCATCAACATTTGGTGCACAACCTTTGACAAATTATATGTTAGATTTTCTTCAGAAAACTCCATGTAATGAATCTTTCTCGAGTACAGTGGTCGGGGAGTGGTCTGGGTACATCAGGAAAAGAGCCCGTACGTGAAAACATTAAATCAAACGAAAGTGTTATTTCTTGGCCATTGAATCAACAAGGATGTGATATGTTAATAGAAAACTACTTTTTTCTTCTTGTACTTCTACTCAAAAGTATTTTTTTTTTACTTTTAAAAGCTTTGATCAAACTTTTAACTTTGAAAAAAATAAAAACTTCGGCAACAAACAAAGAAAAATTATAATTTTGACCAAAAAAAACTTGGCCAAACAGGCTATTTATTTACTTGCAAAAATCTATCAAGTAGAATGTTTGGTGATATTCCGTTAAAAATATATATAATTTCTCATTGTTGCCTCATGTTCTAATACTTTAATCATCTTTTGAGTATTAATTATATTATTTTATATTATGCTTAATATTATATCTTAACTGTGTAGGAATAAAGTATGTGAGTTTGGGAGCAACAAGCTTTTGGCGACGTTGCCGGGGTCTTAGAAATTAACTATTCTACTAGATTAGATTTTTACTTTTTGTCTATTCAAGTTTCTAAATTTTTATCTTAGTTTAATATTTACTATCTTTGTTGATATGGTATGTTGGAATGATAATTGATCGAATATTGACTATTCTTATTTTGGTGATCCATGTCCATATTGTGGAGGATCACACTTGTGGCAAAATTGTGAATCTCAATCTGATGGGTGGAATATTTGTAATGTGTGTGGTTGTCAAGGTGGCCATTGAGATGGTTGTCTTAATTCTTATTATCCTTCTTAGAGCTCTTATTGTGATGTTTCTAATAATGTTTATGAGTTTGATAGGAGCAAGGAAGTGGAGGATATGCAAAGCGTGGCTCGTATTATGGTCATGATGAGACAAGCAGTCGAGCAACAGAACATGATGATAAGGCAAACAGCTGAGCAACAAGATGAAAATCAAAAGGTTATACAAAGGATTAGTGCAATAATCACGAGAATGAAGGCCGAGGCGGAAGAAGTGACTAAGGAGAACGAGTTCTCATAAGAAGATAATTTAGAAGAAGAAGATATAGTGATCCAATCTTGGCTAAAGGAACAAGTTCAACGGATAAAATTGATGAGTTTTTTCGTAATGGTCTTTCAAATATGACAGAACAACTGATAGAAGGAAGAACTGAACTCAGGCAAGAAATAGACCAGTTTGGCTCAGATATCCATGACCTGCAGGATCAATTGAACAAAAAGTTTGAGGCGTCTGATGCTCTGTGACCTATTTTTGTGGATACAGGCCAGCTTGTATAGCGGAAAGAGAAATTCCAACTATTCGACCAAAATATTTTTAATAATGCCCATGTTGAAGAAGTGTGCAAAAGTGAGGATGTCAAAGTGAAGTGATTCTAGAGTTGGACCGCATTAGACTTCATTCTAACCATTTTTCAACATTGTGTTTGGTTGGTGACATGAGAATTGATCCATTCGAGCATATGGATGAGTCAATGGATGGGGAACAAAGTGCATATATTCTGAAATTTTTCATACCAAGGAGACAAAATGACATCCCTCACTTAAGGGCCAAGAAGTGCAAGATGCGATATATATTGCTTGGTTTCTTTATTTTTACACCACCGTCCCATGAACGTGATAGAAAAATTGATGCAAAATTGGGGGTATAATTCATATCGTCAAAATGGAAGGAAAAGTGGTGAAAGTGACAGCATCGTGCTGCGACGTTAAATCAAGCGCTTGTTGGGAGGCAACCTTTTCTATTCTTTTTAAAAAAAAATTTGTCTTTTTGTTTATTTTTTTATTGTGTTATTTTTTGTAGCTTTATTTTGGTGTTTGTAGGAGTAGGAGCATGGAGTCAAAGCCAATAGGCAAGTACAAAAGCGAGCAGGCGGTTGAACCTGAGTGTGAGGTACCCACACAAGGGATTATACCTGGGAGAAGTCTGAGTATCCCGTGAGCTGATAATTCTTCGGCCTTAGTTTACCAGGGAGTGTCTTTTACGCTCTTGTTATTTTAGTGTGCATTGAGGACATTGCACAATTTAAAGTGTGGAGTGAGGAGATTATCTAGCCGATTTTTTGTGCTTTCTTAGATTGGTTGTAGTACTCATTTTTAGTATAGTTTTTGTTTAAAAAAACAAAGAAAAAAATAAAAAAAATTGGGACTTTTCCTGGTGATGGATTTTGTGAACAATTTTCTTGATGGATTAAGGTCCAATGAAAAAAAAATCTAAAAATATTTTGTTTTTGTTCTAGTTATCTTTGTTAGATAATAATCCCCCTTGGTTTTTCTTTTTCTATCGGTTCTTTTTTAGGGGAGGTAACTTGAACCGGGTAAATTTTTTTATTATTTTTAGGATATTTTTTTTAGGACTAGTAAAAGAGGGAGGAAAAAAAAACCTTTGTGCGTTGTTTGATACTAGTATATTTAGGCCTGAGCTTGAGTAGTACTTTCATCTGAGTGCTTGAGTAATGTATAAAATAGCATACTTTCTGACACTTAAGCTCAGGGTTATGACTCTGTATATAACTTATTCTTATTTTGTCCTTCATTGTGATCCTGTCTGTCATAGTAGAATTGATCCATTTTGATTGATACTTATGCCATGTGGGGTGAGAATTTCTTACATATATTCCATATTTTTCATCTTAGCCTAGAACTTGTCCTGCATGTTATTGAAGCGAAATAGAAGTGTTGCTCTGTTTAGAAGAGGATAATAGGCTTTCTTTGATATGTCTTGTGAATTTTAGCCTGTTCAGATATTGTACCACTAGTAAGCCCTTTGAACATGTAGCCTTTTGTTTGGAAGCCGTATTTTTGCCTTGATTTATTTGTTGAATCCTAGTTTTTGCACCCTACTTCTTTAAACACTGTTGTTTAGACTATGATATTAATTGGTAAATTTGAAGAAAGGGATGGTTAAGTAAAAAATGGTGACCAGCGATAGCTGCAAGGTGATGAAAAGGCCCTCTTGAAAAGAATGTGACATGAAAGAAATTGCTTTGAAAAAAAATTAAATTAAACGTTCTTGATATGAGGGAAATACTTGTGAAACAGTTGATGAAGAGAGGGCTAAAAAATAAAGTGAAAAGTAGAAAATAATGGGTGATGAAGTTTAAAAGTGCAAAGTGCTTAGGGAAGTGTAAGTCACTATTATATAATTCTCCTACCCGTCCCCTATCCAACATTACAACCCGATAAAGTCCTATTTGATTATATTCAAGCATACTTAATTAGTAGAGTTGTACATAATAGGTGTTGATACCCAGTTTTTTCTCAAAATTATTTTCAAACTTACATATTACTTTTAAAATTATTTTTTATGTGGGTGGTATTTTTTCATAATTTTTTGTATTTTTACCACCTCAGTTTTCTATTTATTTAGTATTTTTGTGTTCAGTAGTTATTCATAAATTATATTATAAATAATTTCAAAATGTTTTCCAGCTAAATATGTCATTTTTAATCATTTTTTAATTTTATTAGGTTTTAATTATTTGACAAATTAACCAATTAGGCGCTGTTTAACTATAATTATACAAATTTTGCAACTACGGCCTAATTGCGCATTCATGCTATTTTAATTCGATAATCAGTCATTTTGTGTTTTAATATTAGCTAATTACCTTAATTTTCATCTATGTGGCATTAATTTATTTTTACATAATTATTGTCTATTTTAGTAATTATTTATTTGATTTTATGGGTATTCAACTAATAGCCACATTTTATTTAAAATCTAGCCTATTTTTAAACACAACCCATCAGATTAAACCAACCCAATACCCAACCCTTCTGCCCAATTAAATACCCAGCCCAGACCCAACTCTATACCCGACCCAACCCCAAATCAATCTGATCCGTTGATCAAATTAGATCAACGACCCAGATTCGTATTTCTTTAATTAATTCAAACTAACCCCCCAACCCCTCTAGTTCTCACCGACTCACTTCTCTCTACTCTAATCTCTCTCTCTCTAGTCTCTTCTAGAGACTTCTGTCTATTCAGCTCCGATGGCTCTCTTCATCTTCTCCGGCCACCCCTCGTCGGAGACCCTGAAACCTCCATCACCCCTGCTTCTCATGACTCTCCTATGTCGGTGTTGTCATCCCTAAGGCCTTCAAAGGGCGAGAACCTGTCTACTTACACCCATAGTGTTCCTGTCTACTTCAAGCCTCCAAAGCTTGATTCCGAGTAGGGTTTATGACCCTGAGGCTCGAGCCAGTGCTGTTCGAGGTCTTTCTCATCTTCTCTGAGGTTTTCTGTAAAACCCTAATGTTTGAAACTTTCGATTCTTTTAGATCTACCCTATATCTGTGCTTGTTACAAGTTATTATGAGGTTTTCCTTAAAGGTTTTCTATTTTTTTCCTAAAAGGTTCTTCACTTCCAACTAGGATTTTCTAAAAATGTTCTTCGAAAACGATTTCTTCAAATTTTAAGTGTTGACCTGTGTTTTTTCTCATATGCTTAAACGGTTTTGCTAAGTATCGCTTTAATCACGATTTATTATGTTAAAATTTTAGTTTTAACCCTGTATTCTAATTCTGTGCTGTTTCTATTGAGTTGTTCTTTTGATTCGTATGTGTGTCTGTTTCCCATGAGTAGTCCTTAATACTTTCTGTGTTGTTTCTATTGAGTTGTTCTTTAGATTTGTATGTGTGTCTAGTCCTTGATAATTTCTGTGATTTTACCCTACCATACTTATTAGGGTTTCTGACTATTCATCTTTTGCCTATATCATGACTACCCCTTTGTGATTCTGATTTTGTCTATTACCTGTTTACTGCATTTATGCTCATAATGTCATGTACTGGCCTAAAGCCCTGATTCTATGTGATTCCTACTTTGTTGTTCTATCAAACCTTTGATTATATTACTTCTTTCCTAATGTGTATTTATCCCTCTTAAATCAGCCTATTCTTTTTAACATGCTTGAATCCCTGAATGATTGTGAGTAGTACCATACTGATTTTCACGCGATATTCTGATTCTGAATACTTCCTTAAATACATGAGGTTTCCTTTAATCAGCACTAATTTCGGATCCCTGATCCCCTGTGATTGATACCTTTTGCTGATTTCAGACCTTTGAATTATTTTCAGGCCTTTTTTTGTGGTTAATTACACTATTTACTGCCTCTCGACATTGTTTCCTTAATTGAAACTTTCTGAGCCTAGCCCTAATTACCTATGCTATACTTATTTATACATATACCTCTTTCCTTACTTGTTACCTGTTTATTACCGTTTGAAGTTAACTCCTTTAATTAAGGGAGTACTTATATTGATTGATTGCACTGATTGATTCCGAGTCCCATGATTGCTGGACAATTGGACTCCTACCTTATTTTACCTAGCCTTCAATTTGTTATATATATATGCTCTCTTTAGGATAGACACAGACACAAACTGATCTGTTTAATTCTCTCTCACACACAAATAAAAGATTCTTTACACTCTCTCTCTTCTGTGCTAGTTACTACTATTCTAAGTTAGCCGGCTGCAAGCCAAAGCTAAATATTGTGCATCTCCTACTTCCTGTTTGTGTTACTACTTTCTTCACTTCACTGGTATGTTCTAATTTAGATTTCAGTCCTCAAACCAACATGTTTCTACTACTGTTGTAATTCAGTATGCTTCTAATTTGTTTTTACTTATTATTCAGCATGTATCTAGGATCCTGAACTCCCCTCTGCATGTTAAGTTAGGATTTTATTTGTTTATGACCAGCATGTTTCTGTATACTTAGCACCCACTTCTTACATGAATATCCATGTCTATGACTGGTACATTAGTTTAATCATGGTCTTAGTTGTTTTAGGTGTTAATATAACCTAGTACTTTACTGTACCCCTAATCCTCTATACCCTTAGGAGCTTCTGATTGTATGCCTATATGTGTGTTTTCCTGCTACATGTCTGCCCTCACATGCTCTGTATTTGTCCCTCAAATCCCATTACCCCTGTATGTGATTGCTGGACTATCCCTGGTCCTTTGTGTGATGTTGAACTTCTATTCCAATCAAATTTCCCTCTTCAAAACTGTTTTCTTACTTACCTTTTTCTCAAGGCTGTTTTCTTACTTAAATCCTTTTAAAAAATAAAAAACACTCTCACATATACTCTTAGAAGTCTAGGTTCTGCCCCTTCTGTGTGAGCATTGCCTTGGGATCCATGAGCTCCCTCTGAACTTTGACACACAGAGGCTGGCCATTCCACACTGCACTTACTCTATTTTGGCTATGAAATCTGGGTCTGAGCACTGTCCGAGAGTCCTTGAGGTCCCTAGGGAAATCTGACACACCCGAATTATGAGAAGGTTGGGATATAATACCTGGCATTGAGGATTTGGAGACTTGAGCCTATTCTGTAGGCTCCATATAGTTAACTTCTTATTTTCCTTCTATTTCAGTTGATTAATTCGTATTCCATGGCATGTAATAATTATTTGTAAATAACTCTGGGGCCGGATAGTGAAAAGTGGGTAGGTGATATGCATGTTGTAGTATAATTAAGGATAGAAACCATGCCTCTAGGTTTCATTTTTCTCTATGCGCAATAGCAGTCATGTTTAGGTACACCATGTCATGAATTAGATATCATGCTACATAGGATTTATGTGTATTCGACATCTCCACGCTTAGAAATCCTGCCTATAGGATAATAATTACCATGAAATAAGTTGCTATTATGTGATTCTGCCCATGTTCTGAAATTTCACTAGAAATACTGTCTTAGGATAAATAAATTGCAATTATGTCTCATCATTCTATACACGTAGAGATACTATTTTAGGTAAACAACGATTAAAATCTATCACCTATTGCTATTCCTGAAACTTTACATAATGCTATGATTCTATGTGCATTTAGAAATCATGTTTAAGTTATGATGCATCATGCTGCATTAGATATCATGCTATAGGGTCACATCTATTTAACTGCATTTAGTCTAAACACAGAACAGTCCCATGTTCTCAGCAATTGGTAATTAGTCTTTGTACATCTTCACACCTAGAATCGCATGTTATTAGTTATAATAACCTAGATTCATTAACAAAACTGAATAATTGTTGCATGTTATCTAACACTTAGGCAAGCCTTAGGTAATTAACTTAAAAAGATAAAATCACAACTGTCTTTGTGGTCATGTCAACATGCTTAAAACTAGTAGGCAAACCTGATTAAGACCTCCTCTCTGAGTTATGCAATAATCTGTATATCACCTAGATACCATGTTTTAGGATTCTAAATTAATATAGACCTTAATTGTGTATGGGGCATGTTGCTTATGTGTACTGTGTGTGGAGGAATATTTGAGCCTTTATCTGTTTTGTATGATTTCCTTTATCTGCAGTCCTACTTGTTTTGTTATCTGTCGCCTTAGAATTTTACCTTTTAAAACCTGAGGGTCTGCCTAGTACCTCCTTTTAGGATAGAAATCCTAATTTCCTCCGGGATTGATAGGAAGGGATGGGTAACAACATGCAATAGAGGTCGAGACCAACACTCGCTTTAATAGCCTTACAGGGTGGGAAAGGTAGAATATGGATATAATGACTGGTGCGCTAATACCACGTGTAGCCCCTCTTCGAGGAGTGATTACCGGGTATTGCATTGATGTGATCCATATTATTATAAACCTAGGACACCTTTATATGTTCCTTTTCAAAAGCTAATCTTCTTTACTGTTTTCTAAACATCTGTATGTTTAAAACATAAATCCCCTCTTATTTGAGCCTTTACTTGTTATTTGATAGTTGTACAAATTCACGAAACTATTTGGCCGGGAACCACACTTGTGGATCCTGAGGGGTGCCTAACACCTTCCCCTTAGGATAATTTCAAGCCCTTACCCAAATCTCTGGTTAGCAACGTAGTTATAATTGAACCCCTTAGGTGCCCTAAGGCACAAGTTAAAATCATTAGGTGGCGACTCTTAAAATATGCAAACCCCTTTCCCAAAAGGAAAGAGTTGTCCCAATCAATGTCATGAACCCGATATTCCGCGAGGAAGAAAAAAGGGGCGCGACAACATGGCGACTCTGCTGGGGATATCCAGGCTTTTACCATTTCAAATTGTTTCGTGAATTTGTGCCTTTATTTTAAATACTTGCACCTTTACCTATTCCCTTTACATGCAATTAATTGTTTACTTTGGGTATTTACTTTTCTTCAAAAATAAAACTGATATGTCTCTTTGTTTACTTTTGTAACTTCTTTAAATCATTACATATCGTTTTTACCACTTTCTTTAACATGCAAATACGTGAAAACTTGTTTTAATACTTATTGCTTAAATCATGCTCAACATTCATACTCCACTCGTGCCAAACAAAATACTATAGCAACGCTTGATGGGTAGTTGCTCCCTTCCTATATTATCACCCACTAAATTTGGAAAGGCTTATTTGCGGTAAAACTAGTTGATCAGCGGTGCAGTCGACAGTCTGTGCCTTTCCCCCTTGAGTTGTTCGCTCAAGGGTACCGGTCTAAAACCCCACAGAAACTTTACTCTATTGCACTGTTGCATGCATCATGGTCAAACCTAGTCGAGCTAAAGTGTTGTCCGCACGATAGCTTTTAAGATAGCCTTGTCCAAAAGTCCACCGGGTTTCCCTAAATCCAAACAGACACCCTTATGTTCTGTGCATTTATTTGGAGAACTAAATGCTTCCTGCTAATTATTGATGATAAATAGTCAAGTCCGGTGGGGGTAAGGGCCTAACCTTATTTGCTTTGCATAAAAATGAGGCATGAAGTCCCCAGATTCAGCATGGTCTCCAACATCCACCCAAAACTGTTGAGTTGGTGGGAGGATCTGCACCCTAGTGACAAAGCTATTGTCAGGAAACACTTGGGTAATCTACCATCTCTTCTGGAAATCCAGCCTAACAAAATGATAATAGAGGCTGCTACCCTGTTCTGTGATCGTGGAAGGTCCGTGTTCCACTTTGGGAACATCGAAATAGCGCCTTTGATAGTAGAGATAGGAGGGCTGGCTAACCTAGTATGGGAAACTCCAGGGTTGTTGATGCCTGAGAACCGCATAGGCAAAAGTTTCCTCAAAATGATGGGTCTGAAAAAGGACGCGGAATTGGTATGTTTGGAGGATTCGTTCATTCCTTTTGACTACTTGTACGAAAGGTATGGCTACAACAAATCATACCGTACCTACCATGACGAATTTGCTATCACCTCTCTGGGACACGTCCATCACCGAGTGTTTGTGTTTATGGTTTGCTTTTTGGGTTTGATCGTGTTCCCGATGAAGAAGGAAAGGATCCATACCAGGATAGCCATGGTAACTAAGACCATAATGGAAGGGTTAGATGGGCAAGACTTCAGCATTGTGCCCATGATTGTTGCAGACATATATCGGGCCTTAGAAAGGTGTCAACAAGGAGCAAAACATTTCGAAGGTTGCAATTTATTACTTCAATTCTGGCTCATGGAACATCTCCAAAAAGATGAATATCGACAGGACATTCACCTCAGAATGTGGGATGACCACATCGCTTTCCATCACCCAAAGCGAATGAATTATATCCCTGACATGTTCGCTCAGCCTAAAAATGCTGAGGGATGGGTTGAGCTTTTTGATAACTTGACTGAAGAACAGGTTCAATGGATGTTTAAATGGTTTCCAATTGATGAGTTCATCATTCGATCCCAAGATGCATCATTTCTGATACTAATTGGTCTAAGGGGGACATACCCTTACATCCCTTTTCGAGTTATGAGGCAAGCAGGAAGGAAGCAAGTCATCCCTAGGGTCGAGAAGATGAGCCATCTTCGAGCTGACTTTCAAAATAATGACAGTCCTCACAAGTGCCAAGCTCAGCACCTGTGGCACTACAAGGTTATACTTGAGAAAGACACCATCGATCCAGACATGTATCACGCCGGTTATACCCCTTTCTATCTTGGTTGGTTAGAAGAGGATCTGGGTGGTCAGAGTAAGTCGGGGTACGTCCGAGGTCACAAGGTTATAGATTAAAGGGCGAGGCACAAGTCAAATACAACCAACTGCGCAAAAGGATCCGGTAAAGTGAGGATGACCACTACAAGATACATGAGCCCGACAAAAAAACTGACCGAGGAATGGAAAGATATGGCTATCAACGCCAACAAGAGGCTGGGGTACTTGGAACGAGGTATAATCGAGCTGGAAGAAAAGTTCATTAAAAGGGTTGAAGATTGTCAAAAGGCTGATGGAGCTACAGGAGGATACCTAGCCAGAACCTACCTGTTGCTAGGACTTCGCGAGCTGGGAAAACTATACAAGGAAAGCGAGAATGTCGAGTCTGGGGAAGGTCCTTCTGGGACCAAGTATATAGGAGTGTATTTATTTTTCTATCAATGTAATAAGGCCAACAACCATTAGTTACATTTATTTTTCGTCTATCGTTTAGGATTTGTCTATTTTTCTTATCAATAAAATGAGGTATTTAGCATTTTAAGTTCTCCAAATAAATTTTTCGCTAGGCCTACCTCGGGCACAAAGAGGTTCCCAACTTAGGACGCGCTTTACATTTCCGTATTATGTGGTTAAATACCGCAATATTCTTTTTCATGATCCTCACTGACTTGGTTACCTTTTGTTTTTATTTCTTTTTCTTACTCCTCTCCCCAAAGGTTTGTTCGTGCATTATGGCATCATCAACCTATCGCACCAGATCCAAGGTCCCTCCACCTACTCCTCCTCCTAGTCCTCCTAAGGGCAATGACAAAGGAAAAAGTAAAATGGAAGAGTCCAGCGGCACCAGAAAGCAGAATGTGATTGAATGGGTAGAGGCCAGTGATGGCCGAGGTATTCAAGTCCTGCATGAGAACATGTCACCACTTGAACAGAAATTGTTGAAGTTTCAGGAAGAACTCGATCAAGTCCGGAATCTGGCCAACTTGTCATTTTCCATCAACATCCCCGACGTCAACCTTCCAAATGCTCAAAACTCCGCACCTCCATAAAATATCCCAAGACAGCAAAATCATCCTGCGCCTCACCATCATGCCACTCCCCTAAAGAACAAAACTCTCCCGATACAGTGCAATGCTTGCCACACCTCAAATAACACTCCACTACTCATCCTAGAACCTCCAAATCCCACAAAAGACCATTTCCACACCTATAAAAATCCCATCTATGTGGAACCGTGGCCCACTCCACTCCGCCTATCCCACAGGCATCCGAGCTTGATAAAAAGGATTTACTTATCAGGAACCTGGCCGAGGAGCTTAGGAAACTGACCAGCCGAGTCCATGGTGTTGAAGGAACCAAGGGAATTGAAGGGTTGAATTATGAAGACCTTTGTATCCAACCTGATGTCAAACTGCCCCAGGGGTACACACCTCCAAAGTTCGAAATGTTTGACGGTACTGGTGATCCGAGAGTCCATCTGAGGACCTATTGCGACAAATTGGTTTGCGTGGGAAAGGATGAAAGAATCTGCATGAAGCTGTTCATGAGGAGTTTGAAGGGAAATGCACTGTCTTGGTACATCATCCAAGACCCCAAGAAATGGTCAAACTGGGTAAGCATGGCATCTGATTTTATAGACAGGTTTAGATTCAACACAGAGAACGCACCAGATGTGTTCTACATTCAAAATTTGAAGAAGAAACCTACAAAAACCTTTCGAGAGTATGCTACTCGCTGGAGGTCCGAGGCCACTAAAGTCAAACCTGATCTAGAGGAAGAACAGATGAACAAGTTCTTTGTCTGGGCTCAGGACCCGCAGTATTACGAATGGTTAATGATGGTTGAGGGCCACAAGTTCTCTGACATCATCAAATTGGGTGAGCGGATTGAAGAAGGTATTAAAAGCGGTATGGTTACAAATTTTGAAGCCTTGCAAGCCACTAACAAGGCTCTACAGTCCGGTGGTGTGTCTAAGAAGAGAGACGTGGGAGCCGTAATGGTTTCACAAAGAGCCAAGTCCCCACTCAAATACCAAACCTATCTGACACCTCCACTCACATACCATCCATCCCCGAATTACCAAGAACCCTCACCAAATTACCAAGCTCCACCACCTTCCTACCAAGTTCCACCGCCCATATATCAACCTGCTTCGCCCAAATATTCACAACCCCCTCCTGTCTACCACACTTATAATTCCCAGCCATCCCATTACCAATCACCCCCTGCACGCCAAAACTTCCCTAAACCTCGTCCCAATTTTGATCGCCGCCCTCCAAAGCAATACACCGCCATAGTCGGGCCCATTGACCAGCTGTATGAGAAGCTCAAAACTGCTGGTTATCTCACACCTATCCCTGCTGCCACCCCTGAGAACCATTCTCAGTGGGTTAACCCAAACAAATCCTGTGCAAATACCATTCCGGCATGAAAGGACACACCATCGAAGAATGCCTCTCTCTGAAGGACAAAATACAGGCTCTCATTGAAAACAAGATTATTATGGCAAAAGACCCCACTCCAAATGTCCGCAACAATCCTTTTCCAGACCATAAGGTTGAAGGTATCCATATGATTGAAATACAACATGATTGGGATCCCAAGGGATCAATCGGGTTGATCGCAGAAGGCGATGACCCAAAGAACCCTGTAGTCACTCTCAAACCGATCATAGTCCAGATTCAACCATCTGAGGACGCTGAGGTGAATATGTCTATACCACTTGAGTTTGAAGCAGTGCCATCTGTAAAGTCACCAGTGCCAATTGAAGTTAACTTTGTATCTCCAGCAAATGCACCGGCACCATTCGAGGTCGCAGTTTTGCCACCCCGAACACACATTTCGTTTGAAATAAGGATGGCCGCACCAATTCCGGTGGCAATTTCAACCACGCTACCCTTCTATTCAAACGTTATCCTTCGAGACTAAATTGCATAGTTTAACATGTGATATACCTTACATTTTATGAGCATTAATGATAGAATTACACTTGTTATGTGCTTAATGGAGTTTATTTCATGTGTAGGTGAATTGGAAATGGAAACGGAGCTAAAGGGATGCAAATACGTC
>MDKI01144558.1:0-126839 GCA_005239505.1 Nicotiana paniculata
ATATATATATATATATATATATATATATATATATATATATATATATTATATATATATGGATCGGGTTGCACGCCGCAGCAATATGCATATTGGATCGAGCTGCACGCCGCAGCAAATATAGCGTTTGGGCTGTAGGAGCTTCTCCGGAGTCTGTACACCCCCAGTGGGCGCAGTCAACTATTATATGGATCGGGCTGTACACCATAGTAGTATATGTATATATATATATATATATATATATATATATATGTATATATATATATATATTGGATCGGGCAGCCTGCCACAGCAGTCGTGTGTATTCATGGTACTTGCCGAGTACGAGTGTTTAGTGTGAGCATGAGAAACTGATAGTGGAGTCACAAGTAACTAAGAGGCTTGCCCTAGAGGCTTTATTTGTGATTGATACTGTGCCCGAGGGGATTATATTTTATGAAAATGTTGTTTCACTCTTCTTTACACTGAGCCTCTGATGATAAATGTTGGATAAATGTTTTTATACGAGATTTTTAAATGGGAATAGAGTTTTATGAAATATTCGGAAGGTAGATTCCCGACTTGATTTATTTCATTCCACTGTTACTCATTATATGGATTTACATGATTTATAAATGCTCGTCACTGAACTCAAGTTTTTAGTTACTTTGATTACTTACTGAGTTGGCGTACTCATGTTACTCCCTGCACCTCGGTGTATAGATTCAAGTACTGGACCATCTCACTAGTTGATTTCCGGACGTGCTTGGAGTTGTTGGAGGATCAAGGTGGCTTCTCAGCGTCCCCAGCTCACCTCATTTCCTTTCCTCGATTCATAGATTTTGTCTTTTGTACTTCAGGCTTTTGTAGTAGCAAGTCACCTCATTGTACATTGTATTTACAGTTTTAGATGCTCATGACAGTTGACTCCAGGTTTTGGGGAAGTGTATAAATTGTTCATCTCATTTTGCTCTTTTAAAATCTGCAAAATTTCGGGAAAATTATGAAATAGTATGATAGTCTGTAATGGTTGGCTAGCCTAGTTCCATGATAGGCGCCATCACGGCCGGCTTATGATTTAGGGTTATGACAAGTTGGTATCAGAGCCTAGTTTACATAGGACTCAACGGTCATGAGCAGGTTTAGTAGAGTCTTGCAGATCGATACAGAGACGTCTGTACTTATCTTCGAGAGACTGTAGAACCCCTAGGAACAATCTCTTTTTTTCTTGAATTCTGTAGTGCCATTTTTGTTGATTCTAAAAATTTAAAGTTTTGTTGTTTCATTCTCTCACAGATGGTGAGGACTCGAGCTACCGATCAGGGTGATCAGCCACCAGCTAGACCGATGAGAGGTCGAGTCCGCAGTCGAGGCATTGGTTAGAGTAGGGGCAGCCTGTGCGACATCCAGGGTAGTATCAGTTGATCCCCCTACTATTCAGGATCAGGTTCCTGCCGCAGATGCTCCAACGGGACAGGCTCAAGCACCGACAATGCCTATTGTTATTCCGAGTCTTCAGGAGACCTTGGCTAAGATCTTAACTGTTTGTACCACCCTTGCTCAGGCAGTTTCCGCTACTTCTCAGGCCGAGGGAGGCAGCCAGACTCCAGTTGCCCGGACAACTGAGCAGGTTACTCAGGGCCATCAAACACCGGGGGCAGTTCCAGCCCAGCCAGTTGCTCCAGTTCAGGACTTTGTGGTTCCAGCTATGCCAGATGATGAGCAGCATAGGCTGGAGAGGTTTAGTAGATTTCAGCTTCCGACATTCAGTGGATGCCTAGGGTTTTCTGGATAAGTGTCAGAGGATGCTTCATACTACTGGAATTTTGGAGACCAGTGGGGTCTCGTTTGCTACTTTTTAGTTTTCTGGTGTTGCTTTCACTTGGTGGGAGTCTTTTGAGAGGCGTAGGCCTGTTGGTTCAGCACCCCTCACCTGGCAGCAGTTCTCCACTATCTTCTTGGAGAATTATGTTCCCCAGTCTCATAGGGAGGAACAACGCAGGCATTTTGAGCAGCTGCCTCAGGGAGATCTATCAATAACGCAGTATGAGATGCAGTTTTCAGAGTTGGCTCGTCATGCCATCGAGTTGGTCCCTAGTGATAGGGAGAGGATCAAGAGGTTTGTGAATGACCTCACTTACCAGCTCCGCATTTTCATGACTTGGGAGAGAGTGTGCTACCTTCGAGCAGGTTGTTAATATTGCTTGAGATATTGAGTCGGTTCTCCGCCAGGAGTAGGTAGAGAGGGAGGCCAAGAGGACTTGTGGATCGGGTGGTTCTAGTGGTGCTCCTTCCAGGGGAAGATTTAGCATAGTAGAGGCAATCGTTCAGGCCTCCTCGATCAGGCCGCCCAGCCCATAGTGGTGCATCTTTGGGGCATGGTCCCCGCAGTTCTCAGTCATACCGTTCTTCATTCGGTTCCCTTCCAGACCAGAGTGCAGCTCGAGCACAATCAGTTCAGGGTTCCTCTATGCATGGTTCTCCTAGTGGCTATTCTGGTGCCAGGGTTTCTTTTCAGTCCCCATCTCCAGCTCTAGGGAGGTTTTACGACTATGAAGAGTTCGGGCATATGAGGAGGCAGTGTCCTCATCTTCTTAGAGGCCCATCTCAGCTGAGGATCCAGCCTTCGACTTCAGCCCCATTTATTTCACCACCCACCCAGGTAGCCAGGGATGGTAGTCAGTTAGCTAGATGTCGCCCTAGAGGGGGAGGTCAAGTAGGTGGAGGTCAAGCCCGTATGTATGCGTTTCCAGCCCGACCAGATGCTATGGCTTCCGATGCAGTGATCGCAGGTATTATCTCAGTCTGTCGTCGAGATGCTTTGGCTTTATTTGACCCTAGTTCTACATATTCCTATTTTTCATCATATTTTGTCCATTTTCTGGATATTCCCCATGAGTCTTTACCTAAATCTGTTCATGTGTCGACTCCGGTGGGCGATACTATTATTGTGGACCGTGTGTATCGGTCGTGTGTGATAGGTATTGGGGGTCTGGAAACCCGAGTGGACCTACTGTTACTTAGCATGGTCGATTTTGATGTGATATTGGGCATGGATTGGTTATCGCCGTGTCATGTTGTTCTTGATTGTCATGCTAAGACCGTGACCTTAGCTATGCCAGGATGTCCGCGGGTTGAATGGAGAGGTTCTTTTGAGTATGTGCCTAGTATGGTGATTTTCTACATGAAGGCTCAGCGTATGGTTGAGAATGGGTGTTTATCGTATTTGGCTTTTGTGAGGGATGTCAGTGGTGAGACTCCCGCTATTGATTCGGTTCCTGTGGTCCGTGACTTTTCGGACGTATTTCCTGCAGACCTGCCAAGAATGCCACCTGACAGGGACATTGATTTTGGTATTGACCTGGTGACAGGAACTCAACCTATTTCTATTCCACCTTATCGTATGGCACCAGCGGAGCTGAAGGAATTAAAGGTGCAGCTTCATGAACTCCTAGATAAGGGGTTCATTCGGCCTAGTGTGTCACCTTGGGGTGCACCGATGTTGTTTGTGAATAAGAAGGATGGGTCTATGCGTATGTGTATTGATTATCGACAGCTGAACAGGGTTACGGTGAAGAATCGGTATCCCTTGCCTCGTATAGATGACTTGTTTGATCACTTGCAAGGTGCCAGGGTATTTTCCAAGATTGACTTGTGTTCTGTCTATCATCAGTTGAAGATTCAGGGGCCAGACATTTCGAAGACTGCTCTCAGGACTAGATATGGTCATTATGAGTTTCTGATTATGTCATTCGGGCTGACCAATGCCCCAACAACCTTTATGCACTTGATGCATAGTGTATTCCGACCTTATCTGGATTCTTTCGTCATCGTGTTTATTGATGATATCTTGGTGTACTCCCAATCTCGGGAGGATAATGCGCAGCATTTGAGAGTTGTGCTTCAGACATCAAGGGAGAAGAGATTGTATGCAAAATTTTTGAAGGGTGAGTTCTGGCTTGATTCAGTAGCATTCTTAGGGAACGTGGTGTCTAGTGAGGGTATTCAGGTTGATCCGAAGAAGGTAGAGGCGATGCAGATCTGGCCTAGACCGGAATCAACTATCGAGATTCCCAGTTTCCTTAGTTTGGCAAGGTATTATCGTCGTTTCATAGAGGGATTTTCATCTATTGCAGCACCTATGACCAGACTAACCTAGAAGGGTGCTCAGTTCAGGTGGACTGAGGAGTGTGAGGAGAGCTTTCAGAAGCTCAAGTCTACTTTGACTACAGCTCCGGTATTGGTTTTGCCTACGGGTTCAGGTTCTTATACAGTTTACTGTGACGCCTCGAGAGTTGGCCTTGGAGCGGTTTTGATGCAGGACGGTAGTGTGATTGCCTACGCGTCCAGACAATTGAAGGTGCACGAGAAGAATTATCCTGTGCACTATCTTGAGCTAGCAGTTATTGTCCACGCCTTGAAGATTTGGCGTCATTATTTGTATGGAGTGCATTGTGAGATTTTCGCTGGTCACCGTAGTTTGCAGCATCTGCTTAAGTAGAAGGACCTGAATTCTTGTTAGAGAAGATGGTTGGAGCTTCTCAAGGATTATGATCTCACTATTTTATATCATCCGGGGAAGGCCAATGTAGTGGCTGATGCCCTGAGTCGCAGAGCGGAGAGTTTGGGGAGCCTAGCCTACCTTCTAGTAGCAGAGCGACCTTTAGCACTTGATGTTCAAGCTTTAGCAGGTCAGTTGGTGAGATTGGCTCTATCAGATCCCCCACGTGTATTGGTTTGGGTAGCCTCTAGGTCTTCTCTTTATGATCAGATTAGAGCATGCCAGTATGATGATCCACACTTGCTCGTTCTTCAGGACAAGGTCCATCGCAGTGATGCCAGGGATGTGGTTATTGGTGATGATGGGGTCATGAGGATGCAGGGCCGGATTTGTGTGCCCAATGTGGATGGACTTCGAGATTTGATTCTATTTGGGGCCTATAGTTTGCGGAATTCAATCCATCCGGGTGCCGCAAAGATGTATCCGGATCTGAGACAGCATTATTGGTAGAGGCGGATGAAGAGGGATATTGTTGAGTTCGTGGCTCGGTGTCTCAACTGTTAGCAGGTCAAGTATGAGCATTAGAGACCGGGGGGATTGCTTCAGAGATTAGATATAATAATAGTTATCAGTCGAGTATCCAGATGGATCCGTATGAGGCTTTATATGGTAGGAGGTGAAGATCTCCAGTTGGTTGGTTTGAGTCGGGGGAGGCTAGGCTATTGGGCACAGACTTGGTTCAGGATGCGTTGGGAAAGGTGAAGTTAATTCAGGAGCGGCTTCGCACGGCGCAGTCTAGGAAGAAGAGTTATACAGACTAGAAGGTCCGAGATGTGTTTTTCATGGTTAGGGAGAAGATGATGCTGAAGGTGTCACCCATGAAGGGTGTTATGAGGTTCGGGAAGAGGTTAAAGCTGAGTCCCTGGTTTATTGGGCCTTTTGAAGGGCTCCAGAGGATTGGGGAAGTGGCTTATAGACTTTCCATGCCTCCCAACTTATCGAGTATTCATCCGGTGTTCCATTTTCCGATTCTCCGGAAGTATATTGGTGACCCGTCTCATGTTTTGGACTTCATCACGGTTCAGCTCGAGGGTGAGATGTCATATGAGGTAGAGTCAGTGGCTATTTTGGGTCGTCAGGTCAAAAAGGTGAGGTTTAAGGATATAGCTTCAGTGAAGGTTCGGTGGAGAGGACAGCCGGTGGAGGATTCCACTTGGGAGACCGATCGGGAGATGCGGAGCAGATATCCTAACTTATTCGAGACTCCGGGTATGTTTCTAGACCCGTTCGAGGACTAACGTTTGTTTAAGAGGGGGAGGATGTAACGACCTGGCCGGTCGTTTCATGAGATTAGCCAATTTTCCCCCGTTTCTGCTTTATCATATGTTTCTTAGCCTATTTATGTTGTGTTGGGTGGGTTGGTTCGGGTTCGGAGTGGTCGTGATGAGAACTGAGACACTTATTCTCTTGAATTAGCTTAATAGTTGAAAAAGTCAACTGGGAGTTGACTTATTGGTAAACGACCTTAGAATATAGATTTTATGGCTCAGATAGTTTTGTTAGGTTATTTGGGACTTAGGAGTGTGTTCGGAATGAAGTTTTGATGTCCGGTGTAGAATTAGGCTTGAATTGGCGAAAGTTAGTTTTTGGCGATTTTCGATCGGCAAGGGAAAATAGGATATCGGGGTCGGAATAGAATTCTGACAGTTGGAGCAGGTTCGTAATGTCATTTTGGATATGTGTGCAAATTTTTAGGTCAATCGGATGTTTTTTCTTTGGGTTCGGCATCATTGGCGAAATTTAGAAATTTCAAAGTTCATAGGCTTGAATTTGATGTGATTTTGGTGTTCTTGCGTCGTTTTTGGTGTTTCGAAGGTTCGACTAAGTTTGAATGAGGTTATGGAATATGTTGGTATGTTTGGTTGAGGTCCCGAGGGCCTCGGGTGTGTTTCGGGTGGTTAACGGACCAACTCTTGGCTTAAAAAGTTGGCAGATTTTTGCTAGTGTAAGTTTCTGGGTTCCTTCTACGCGATCGCAGGAGGATGTTTGCGATCGTGTAGGCCTATCTGGGGATGGAAGGATTCCTGTTATATTCGATCGCGGTCGCGACCTCCAGCATGCGATCGTGTGTGGTTGTTGTGCAGTGCGATCGCGTGGTGTTGTTCGCGTTCACATAGAGTTGAGGTGCGCATGAGGGGGCTGAGTCGTTGTTCCTCGCGATCGTGTAGAGTGGTTCGCGATCGCGTGGGTTTATGTCCTGCCGAATGGCGATCATGTGTGTATGTCTGCGATCGCGTATTTTAATTTGATGGGGCAGAAGATTTGTTCTTCGCGATCGCGTAGGAGCTTCCGCGATCGCAGTGAAGAAAGAGGCCTAAGCAGACAGTCTTTAAGTTCTAATTTCGAGGGTTCTTGGCCATAATTTGTTTTTCCATTAGAGAGCTCGGGGGAAGGAGCTTTTGGACGAGACTTTCAGAGGGATTCTTGTGGTAAGTGTTCTTCAATCATTTTTGGTTCAATTTCATGAATTTGTCTTAATTTTCACCATGCAATTTGAGCCTTTGATGATAAATGTTGGATAAATGTTTTTATACGAGATTTTTAAACGAAAACTGGAGTTTTATGAAATATTTGAAGGTAGATTCCTGACTTGATTTATTTCTTTCCGATGTTTCTCATTATATGGATTTACATGATTTATAAATGCTCGTCACTACACTCAAGTTTTTAGTTACTTTGATTACTTACTGAGTTGGCGTACTCACGTTACTCCCTGCACCTCTGTGTGCAGATCCAGGTACCGGACCATCTCACTAGTTGATTTTCGGACGTGCTTGGAGTTGTTCGAGGATCGAGGTAGCTGCTCAGCTCCCCAGCTCATCTCATTTCCTTTCCTCGGTTCATAGCTTTTGTCTTTTGTATTTCAGGCTTTTGTAGTAGCAAGTCACCTCATTATACATTGTATTTACAGTCTTAGATGCTCATGACATTTGACTCCAGGTTTTGGGGAAGTGTATAAATTGTTCATCTCATTTTGCTATTTTAAAATCTGCTAAATTTCGAGAAAATTATGAAATATTATGAAAGTCTGTAATGGTTGGCTAGCGTAGTGATAGGCGCCATCACGGCCGGCTTAGGATTTGGGGTCGTGACAAGTGTCAACCCATTCAATCTTTCTGTACCACGATAATTCCACGGAAAAACACTAATACTTCTCCCATAATACTTTCAACAAGACTTAACAATAAGTCACCAAGTCAAGTAACCAAAAAAAAAACAATGAACATGAAACAATTATACATGAAGAAATTATACTGGAAACAGGGAAGGGATCATGTAAGCAGACAACTTGGTGGTGCATAGATACTCGTCACCTCACCTATACACCACACACATAAAATTTCACATAACAATTAAGTTGGGGATTCTTATTCCCTCAAGTCAAGGTTAATCCAAGCACTTACCTCGATCTAACAAGCACTTCACTGCTCTAGCACTGCCTTTCCTTTAGAATTTGCTTCTAATGCGCTCGAATCTAATCACACTTTGTTCAATGTTATCAATCATATCCTAAAGGATTCATCTTTATTGAAAAGCAATGGTCTTCCTAAGTTTTCCTATTCAAATTCAAAAATCAACCCCGGACCCGCTTGGTCTAAACTCGAGGTTCGGTCTAAAACCCGTTTACTCAATCTCCCCCGAGCCCAGATATACAATTGGTATTAGAATCCAACCTCAATTCGAGGTCCAATTCCCCAAAATTTGAAATTTCTAAGTTCTACCCAAAAACCAAATTTTTACCATGAAAACTGTAGATTAAAAGTTGTTAGGACTTGAAAGAGATTAGTTAGAGATCACTTACCAATAGTTTGGAGAAGTTTGGGTCTTTGGAAAATCGTCTATGGAGGTTTAGGGTTTTAGAAAATTGGAAAAGAAGGCAAAAATCCTGTCAAAAAGCTGATATAACAGGCTGCGGGTCTCCCATTTGCGAACCCTGGGCTTTCTGCAGAGATATCGCAAATGCGAACAGGACCTTGCATTTGCGAACACAACCCTTCGCATTTGCGACCCCAGGACCCCGCATTTGCGAGATCTGAGATTGGCCATTGGCTTCGCATTTGCGAAGCCCGACCTCGCATTTGCGAGATTTGAGGCCTGCACACCAGATGTTCAAATGTTGTGGTATTTTTCTAAGTCTAGACACTCCGTAGCCTACCCGAAACTCACTCGAGTCTTGTGGCTCCAAACCAAACATGCACACAAGTATGAAAATATCGTACGGACTTGTTCGTTCAGTCAATTCATTAAAATCTACAGATTTATCCTCAAACCTCAAGATTTCCTCAAGAACACTTAAATTCCTAACTTTTCAACTGGATGTCCGAATTACATCATATCAAATCCGATTCTCATGAAAATTCACAGATAGGGCTTACATAGCATAACGAACTTGTTCCGGGCTCCGGGCTCCGGAACCAATATACAGGCCCGATATCATATATTTCACATATTATTTCATTTCTTTATTTCTTAAATTAACCAGTAGAATAATTTTTTCCAAAAATTGTTTTCTAAGGCTTGGGACCTCAGAATTCATTTTCAGGCATACGCCCAAGTCCCATATTTTACAGCGGATCTCCCGGGATTGTCGGAACACAGATCTGAGTCCGTTTACTCAAAATATTGACCAAAGTCAACTATAATATAATTTTGACTCTAGAAATTACTATTTCTCATATTTTCACATAAAAGCTTTCTGGTTTTACGCCCGTACTGTGCACACAAATTGAGGTATTTAAAATTAACCTTTTTATAGCTAGTAAGCCTAGAACAAAGTCTAAATTCATAAAATGACCCTTTGGGTCATCATATAAGGAGCCAGTGCGAGACGTAAGTTAAGACAAATGAAATAATCCAAGAAAGATTACGCGGAATATTGAGATGAGAATAGGCCAACGAGTAGTTAGTAGTTGATTCAGGAAGAGCCTAGTTATGTCTAGACACGAGGATACAAACAAATCAACAGATCGTGCAACATAAACATAGTGAACCCCAACATGGGGAATTCAATCTCGCAGATATGGCATCGTGACCCTTGAGAAATATTCAAATAGGAGTTGGGTAGATAAAGATACCGTATGAGTCTTACGGAAATAAAAGAGAGCACCACTAGAAAGATAGTCAAAATATTAGTTAAGAAGCAACCCTACAATCACAAGGGCGTGGAGTTAAGTAACTACGAATAATTATAGGCGAGGAATAACATCAAATATTCTGTCGAGTATACGACGTAATATTCAAGATCATATAAATTTTATGGAATTCCAATATGTGTGGGCACTAAAGTAAGCTAAGTATGCACGCAACAAGGGGCAGAAAGACCAGGAAAAATAATTGCTCTGAGAAGGAACAAAAATAATTACTCGATTAATGACCCAGAGTACGTTATGAACGCACTTAAGAGTTCAGAGTTTTACACATGCAGCATATATGTTGACAATCATAGAAACGTAGAAGACCCCGATATAAGTTAACGGAAAGAATTGAGCCCAGGGCATAGAAAAATGATTGAGTTGTTAGAAGATTATATCATGGATATTCCATAATGCCTATGAAAGGATAAAGTAATAACTAATAGCAGGAGCTGCAGATCGGAAGATAGCTTAAGCCTACATAAAGGCTGATCAAAAGGAAGAGGAAACTAAAGAGTTACATCAATTAAGTAAATCAGGAGTCTGATTATTAGATCCAAAAAATTATAGACATCATGATTGAGAACATTACAGAATCACTCTTAATATCAATGGTACAAGAAAGATAGTACAGTAGACCTTTTATAATGGCTCTACGATAAAGCATGTTAGAAGTGTACCAGCCTTATAAGAAGTCAGTATGAAGCTCCCACTGAATTGTGTATGCACCAGAGGTGCAAGTATTATAATAGAGCTTCAAGTTGTGGATGTGAATTATACATGTGTGGAAGGGAGGTTAAGAAAGAAATAAAAGATGTGATGCTAAATTTTAAGGAAAGTTAGGTAAATATGAACAACGTACAAGATACTCAAGTGCAGAAGGTTGTGAATGGTCCATACTTCAGGTAGAAGGCTAGAACCGTCGAGATTCAATATCCGGTAATGATAGCGAAGGTAAGCGAACCAAAAAAATGAGGCGTCTATCATGGAACTAGGCTAGCCAACCATTTCAGACTATCAATATATATATCATAATTTCCAAAAATTAGCAGATTTTAAAATAGCGGACTAAGATGAAACAAAATACACATTTCCCCAAAACCTGGAGTCAACTGTCATGAGCATCTAAGACTGAAAATACAATGTACAACATAGTGATTTGCTACAACAAAAGTCTGAAGTACAAAAGACCAAAAGAAACTATGATCTGAGGGAAGGAAAAGAGGTGAGCTGGGGACGCTGAGCAGCTACCTCAATCCTCGAACAACTCCAAGCTCGTCCGGAAATCAACTAGTGAGATGGTCTGGTACCTGGATCTGCAAAAAGAGGTGCAAGGAGTAATGTGAGTACGCCAATTCAGTAAGTAATCAATGTAACTAAAAACTTGAGTGTAGTGACGAGCAATTAAATCATGTAAAACCATATAATGAATGACAGTGGAAATGAGTAAATCAAGTCAGGAATCTACAGTTCCAAATGTTTCATAGAACTCCGATTTCCATTTAAAAATCTCGTATAAAACATTTATCCAATAGTTATTATCAGAGGCTCAGTGTAAGAAGAGTGAAAACAACATTTTCATAAAATATAAGCCCCTCGGGCATAGTATCACTCACAATAAAGCCTCTCGGGTAAGCCTCACAGTCACTCGACTCCACTATCAGTATCTCATACTCTCACTTAACAAGCCTCTCAGTCACTCGTGACTCCACTATCAGTATCTCATACTCTCACTTAACAAAACTCGTACTCAGGAAGTACCATGAACACACACAAATGTTGCGGCGGGCAGACCGCTCCACTACTTTTTTTATATATATATTTATACTGCTGCGGCGTGTAGCCCAATCCATATATATAACATACGCTACGTCGTGCAGCCCGATCCATATAATAGTCGACTACGCTCACTGGGGGTGTACATACTCCTGGAGGGGTTCCTTCAGTCCAAGCGCTATATCTGCTGCGGCGTGCAGCCCAATCCAATATGTATATTGATGCGGCGATGTGCAGCCCGATCCATATGTAATATATAACATATATATTGTTGCGGCGTGTTGCCCGTCCCATAACTATACTCACATACTCGGCTCTCGCCCTGACTCAGTCACCCTCACAAGCCACTTGGGAAAATTCATCTCAACTCACGGGACTCGGCCCAAAATACTTTTCAGAGTTTTCAAAGCAGTGTGATAACAATGAAAATAACAACAAGTAAGAAACATGACTGAGTTCACATATGTTCTATCAGGATAGTGGTGGAATAGTGGAAAAGTACCCCCGAGGGTCTAACAGGTCGTCACAAGGCCCCAAACATGGCTCACAGCCCATAAACAAGTATAAATTTCTGAAATACAGGATATCATAAGGTTTCAAATCGAATATGCGGCTTAATAATCGCTACGGGACGGACCAGGTCACAATCCCTATCGGTGCATGCCCCCACGCTCATCACCTAGCATGTGTGTCACATCATTTACCAAAACAATATCAAATACCGGGGTGTCATACCCTCTGGTTTAGAGTTACAATCGTTAGTTACCCCAAAACAGCCCAAAAGCTACTCCGCGATGCGCTTGCCACTCGAATTGGATCCAGATTTCTTCAAATCTAACCAAAACCAGATTAACATCATGAATATACGCTAAAGGAACACAACCCAATCGAAAACTATCAATTTAGACACAATTCTCGAAATTAGGCCAAACCTGAGCCCCTGGCCCACGTCTCTGAATTCGATAAAATTTACATCACTAGAATCCTCATTCCCTTACGAGTCTAAACATACCAATTTACCAAAATCCGACCTCAATTGCCTACTCAAAACAACAAAAGAATTTTCAAAAACTTTCTTCCCATTTTTCCCAACTTTCCTACTTCAATTCCTCAAATTGCATGGTGGAAATCAAGGCAAATTCATGAAATTGAAACAAAAATGATTGAAGAACACTTACCACAAGAACCCCACTAAAAAGCTTGTCCAAAATCTCTTACCCCCGAGCTCTCTAATGAAAATATTGAGTTATGGCCAAGAATCCCCGAATCTATAACTTAAAAATTGATGTGCCGAGTTCTCTTTCTTCACTGCGATTGCAGAAACTCCCATGCGATCGCGAAGAACAGTTCTGCTGCCCCATCAAATTACACTACGCGATCGCAGACATTCACACTCGATCGTGATTCAACCGGACATTAACCCACGCGATCGCGAAGAACAACAAATCAGCCCCCCACGCGCCCCTTCAACTCTACGCGATCGCGACCTCCACCATGCGATCGCATATAACAAGAATCCTGTCATCCCCAGCTAGGCCTACGCGATCACAAATATCCTCCCGTGATTGCGTTGAAGGAAACCAGAAACTCACACAAGCAAAATCTGCCCAGTTTTTAAGCCAAGAGTTGGTCTGTTAACCACCCGAAACACACCCGAGGCCCTCGGGACCTCCAAAAAACATACCAACATATCCCATAAACTCATTCAAACTTAGTCGAGCCTTCAAAACACCAAAAACAACGCAAAGACACCAAAATCTCATCAAATTCAAGCCTATGAACTTTGAAATTTCTAAATTTCGCCAATGATGCTGAAACCAACCAAAACACATCAGATTGACCTAAAATTTTACACACATGCCCAAAATGAAATTACGAACCTTCTCCAACTTCCGAAATTCCATTCCGACCCCAATAGCCTATTTTCCAGTACCGACCGGAAATCGCCATAAACTAACTTTCGCCAATTTAAGCCTAGTTCTACTCCGAACATCAAAACATCATTCTGAACACACTTCTAAGTCTCAAATTACCTAATGAAGCCCCCATAAAATCCACATTCCGAGGTTGTTTACCAATAAGTCAACTCCCAGTTTGACTTTTCACCTATTAAGCTACTTTAAGAGGCTAAGTGCCTCTATTTTCAGCACGACCACTACGAACCCAAACCAACCGACCCAACACATCATAAAATGGCTAAGAAATATATGATAAAGCAGAAATGGAGGAAACGAGCCTAATCACACGGAACGACCGACAGGGTCGTTACATCCTCCCGCTCTTAAACAAACGTTCGTTCTCGAACGGGTCTAGAAACATACCTGGAGTCTCGAATAAGTGAGGATATCTGTCCCGCATCTCCCGCTCGTTCTCCCAAGTGGCATCCTCCACCGGTTGTCCTCTCCATTGAACCTTCACTGAAGCTATATCCTTAGACCTCAGTTTTTGACCTGACGACCCAACATAGCCACTAGCTCTACCTCATATGACATATCACCCTCGAGCTGAACCGTGCTGAAGTCCAAAACATGAGATGGGTCACCAATATACTTCCGGAGAATCAAAACATGGAACACCGGATGAATACTCGATAAGCTGGGAGGCATGGCAAGTCTATAAGCCACCTCCCCAATCATCTGAAGCACCTTAAAAGGCCCAATAAATCGGGGACTCAACTTTCCCCTCTTCCCGAACCTCATAACACCCTTCATGGGTGACACCTTCAGCAGTACCTTCTCCCCAACCATGAAAGACATATCTCGGACCTTCCGGTCCGCATAACTCTTCTTCCTAGACTGCACCGTGCGAAGTCGCTCCTGAATCAATTCAACGCATCTTGAACCAAGTCTGTGCCCAATAGCCTAGCCACGCCCGGTTCAAACCAACCAACCGGAGATCTGCACCTCTTACCATATAAAGCCTCATACAGAGCCATCTGGATACTCGACTGATAACTACTATTATATGCAAACTCCGCGAGTGGTAGAGACAGGTCCCATGAACCCCCAAAATCAATGATACATGCACGCAACATATCCTCCAAAATCTAAATAGTACGCTCCGACTGCCCGTCGGTCTGAGGATGAAATGTTGTGCTCAACTCGACCTGAGTACCCAACTCTCTCTGTATGGCTCTCCAAAACTGAGATGTGAACTGAGTACCTCTGTCGCAAAAGAAACTAGAACCCCATGCAATCAGAAAATCTCCCTGATATAAATCTCAGCTAACCACTCCAGAAAGAAAAGTCGTACCAACAGGAATGAAGTGCGCAGACTTGGTCAGCCGATCCACAATAAACCATATAACATCAAACCTCATCGAAGTCCGTGGGAGTCAAACTACGAAGTCCATGGGGATTCACTCCCACTTCCACTCATGAATATCAAATCTCTGAAGCAATCCACCTGGTCTCTGGTGCTCATGCTTGACCTGCTGACAGTTGAGACATCGAGCCACAAACTCAACAATATCTTTCTTCATCCGCCTCCACCAATAATGTTGTCTCAGATCCTGATACATCTACGCAGAATCAAATCTCGAAGCCCATCCACATTGGGCACGCAAATCCGGCCCTACATCCTCATGAACCCATCATCACCAATAACCACATCCCTGGCATCACCACGACGGACCCTGTCCTGAAGAACGAGCAAGTGTGGATCATCATACTGGTGTGCTCTAATCTGATCATAAAGAGAAGAACTGGAGGCTACACAAGCCAATAACCGCGGAGGCGCTGGTATATCCAATCTCACCAACTGATCTGCTAAAGCCTGAACATCAAGTGCTAATGGACGCTCTGCTGCTGGAAGGTAGGCTAAACTCCCCAAACTCTCAGCTCTGTGACTCAGGTCATCGGCCACTGCATTGGCCTTCCCTAGATGATATAAACTAGTGAGGTCATAGTCCTTGAGAAGCTCCAACGACCTCTTCTGATGCAAATTCAGATCCTTCTACTTAAGCAGATGCTGCAAACTACGGTGATCAGTGAAAATCTCACAATGCACTCCATAAAAATAATGACGCCAAATCTTCACGGCGTGAATAATAGTTGGTAGCTCAAGATCGTGCACTGGATAATTCTTCTCGTGCACCTTCAACTGTCTGGACGCGTAGGCAATCACCCTACCATCCTGCATCAAAACCGCTCCAAGGCCAACTCTTGAGGCATCACAGTAAACTGTATAAGAACCTGAACCCATAGGTAAAATCAATACCGGAGCTGTGGTCAAAGATAACTTGAGCTTCTGAAATCTCTCCTCACACTCCTCAGTCCACCTGAACAGAGCACCCTTCTGGGTCTGTCTGGTCATAGGTGCTGCAATAGATGAAAATCCCTTTACGAAATGGCAGTAGTACCCTGCCAAACCAAGGAAACTCCGGATCTCCGTAGCTGATGTCGGTCTAGGCCAGATCTGCACTTCCTCAACCTTCTTCGGATCAACCTGAATACCCTCACTAGACACCACATGCCCCAAGAATGCTACTGAATCAAGCCAGAACTCACACTTCGAAAATTTTGCATACAATCTCTTCTCTCTCAAGGTCTGAAGCACAACTCTCAAATGCTGCTCATGATCATCCCGAGATCGGGAATACACCAAGATATCATCATTGAACACGATGACGAAAGAATCTAGTGCATCAAGTGCATAAAGGCTGCTGGGGCATTGGTCAGCCCGAATGACATAACCAGAAACTCATAATGACCATATCCAGTCCTGAAAGTAGTCTTCGGGATGTCTGGCCCCCGAATCTTCAACTGATGATAGCAGGAACACAAGTCAATCTTAGAAAATACCCTGACACCCTGAAACTGATCAAACAAGTCATCTATACGAGGCAAGGGATACCCGTTCTTCACCGTAATTATGTTCAACTGCCAATAATCAATACACATACGCATAGAACCATCCTTCTTCTTTACAAACAACACCCGTGCACCCCAAAGTGACACACTAGGCCGAATGAACCCCTTATCTAGGAGTTCCTGAAGCTCCTCCTTTAATTCCTTTAGCTCCTCTAGTGCCATACAATAAGGTGGAATAGAAATAGGCTGAGTGCCTGGGACCAGATCAATACCAAAATCAATGTCCCTGTCAGGTGGCATGCCTTGCAGGTCTGTAGGAAACACGTCCGGAAAGTCACGGACCATAGGAACCGAATCAATAGCGGGAGTCTCACCACTGACATCCCTCACAAAAGCCAAATAAGATAAACACCCCTTCTCAACCATGCGATGAGCCTTCAGGTAGGAAATCACCCTGCTAGGCATATACTCAGAAGAACCTCTCCACTAAACCCTCGGACATCCTAACATAGCTAAGGTCACAGTCTTAGCGTGATAATCAAGAATAGCATGACACAGAGATAACCAATTCATGCCCAATATCACATCAAAATTGACCATGTTGAGTAACAGTAGGTCCACTCAGGTCTCCAGACCCCCAATAGATATCACACAGGAAAGATACACACGGTCCACAACAACAGTATCTCCCACCAGATTTGACACATGAACAGATGTAACTAAAGACTCACGGGGCATATCCAGAAAATGGGCAAAATATGAAGAAACATAGGAATATGTAGAACTAGGGTCAAATAAAGTTAAAGCATCTCGGCAACAGACTGAGACAATACCTGCAATAATTACATCGGAGTCCATAGCATCTGGTCTGGCAGGAAAGGCATACATATGGGCCAGATCTCCACCTGCTCGACCTCCCCCTCTAGGGCGGCCTCTAGCTGACTGACTACCACCCCTGGCTGCTAGGGTGGGTGGTGAAGTAACTGCACCTGAAGTCGAAGGGTGGCTCCTCAGCTGAGATGGACCTCCAAGAAGATGAGGACACTACCTCCTCATATGCCCGAACTCTCCACACTCATAACTCCCTAGAACTGGATATTGGGACTGAAATGAACCCCTGACACCAGAATGGCCACTAGGAGAACCATGCATAGAAGAACCCTGAACTGATGGTGCTCGAGCTGCACTCTGGGTTGGAAGGGCACCGAATGAAGAATGGTCTGGCTGAAAATCGCGGGGACCATACCCCGAACATGCACCACTATAGGCTGGGCGCCCTGACCGAGGAGGCCTGAATGAACGGCCTCTACCATGCTGAAACTGCCCCTTGGAAGGAGCACCACTACAACCACCCGATCCACGAGGCCTCTTGGCCTCCCTCTCTACCCACTCCTGGCGGCGAACCGACTCAATATCTCGGGCAATATCAACAACCTGCTCGAATGTAGCATCTGATACTCTCTCCCGGGTCATAAAAAGGCAGAGCTAATAAGTACGGCCATCTGCAAACCTTCTAATCCTTTCCCTATCAGTAGGGACCAACTCGGTGGCATGACGAGCCAACTTTGAAACCGCATCTCGTATTGCATCACTGATAGCTCCCCCTGACGCATCTGCTCAAAAAGCATACGCTGCTCCTCCCTGTGAGACTGGGGTACGTACTTCTCCAAAAAGATAGTGGAGAACTATTTCCAGGTGAGGGGTGCTGAACAAAAAAGCCTACGCCTCTCAAAAGACTCCCACCAAGTGAAAGCGGCACCAGAAAACTGAAAAGTAGCAAATGAGACCCCACTGGTATCCAAAATCCCAGCAGTATGCAGCATCCTCTGACACTTATCCAGAAAACCCTAGGCATCCTCTTCCTCAGCACCACTGAATGTCGGAGGTTGTAGTCTACTAAACCTCTACAGCCTATGATGCTCATCACCTGGCATAGCTGGGACCACAAAGTCCTAAACTATAGCTACCGGCTGGGCTGGAACCTTCCCCGGTGTCTGCTGGCCCTGAGTAACCTGCTCAGGTGTCTGGGCAACTAGAGTCTGATTGCCTCCCCCGGCCTGAGAAGCAGCGGCAACTTCCTGAGCAAGGGTGGTACACACAGTCAAGATCAGAGCCAAGGTCTCCTGAAGAGCCGGAATAACAATAGGAACTGCCGGTGTCTGAGCCTGTCTAGTTGGAGCATCTGCGACGAAAACCTGATCTTGAATAGTAAGGGGATCAACTGATACTTCCCGGGCTGCCGCATGGGCTGGCCCCACTACCTCTACCACGGCCTCGACTGCGGCTCGACCCCTCACTAGTCTAGCCGGTGGCTGATTGCCCTGATCGGTAGCACGAGTCCTCACCATCTGTGAGAGAATGAAATAACAGAAGTTTAGATTTCCAGAATCAATCATTGGCACGACATAATTCAAGATAAAAATGAGATTGTTCCTAAGGGTTCTGCAGCTTCTCGAAGATAAGTACAGACGTCTCCATACCGATCCGCAAGACTCTACTAAACCTGCTCATGACTGTTGAGTCCTATGTAACCTAGGCTTTGATACCAACTTTTCACGACCCCGATTCCTTAACCAGCCGTCGTGGAGCCTATCACGGAACTAGGCTAGCAACCATTTCAGACTATCAATATATATATATCATAATTTCCCAAAATTAACAGATTTTAAAATAACAGACTGAGATGAAACAAAATACACACTTCCCCAAAACCTAGAATCAACTTTCATGAGCATCTAAGACTGAAAATACAATGTACAACATAGTGACTTGCTACAACAAAAGTCTGAAGTACAAACGACCAAAAGAAACTATGATCTGAGGGAAGGAAATGAGGTGAGCTTGGGACACTAAGAAACTACCTCAATCCTCGAACAACTCCATGCTCGTTGGGAAATCAACTAGTGAGATGGTCTGGTACCTGGATCTACACACAGAGATGCAGGGAGTAATGTGAGTACGCCAACTCAGTAAGTAATCAATCTAACTAAAAACTTGAGTGTAGTGACGAGCAATTAAATCATGTAAAACCATATAATGAATGACACTGAAAATGAGTAAATCAAGTCAGGAATCTACAGTTCAAAATATTTCATAAAACTCCGGTTTCCATTTAAAAATCTTGTATAAAACATTTATCCAACATTTATTATCAGAGGCTTAGAGTAAGAAGAGTGAAAACAGCATTTTTATAAAATATAATCCCCTCGGGCATAGTATCACTCATAATAAAGCCTCTCGGGTAAGCCTCTTAGTCACTCGACTCCACTATCAGTATCTCATACTCTCACTTAACACTCATACTCAGCAAGTACCATGAACACACACAAATGATGCGGCGGGCAGCCTGATCACTACTACTATATATATATATATATATATTTATACTGTTGCGGCGTGCAGCCCGATCCATATATATAACATACACTGCGGCGTGCAGCCCGATCCATATAATAGTCGACTGTGCTCACTGGGGGTGTACATACTTCTGGAGGGGCTCCTTCAGCCCAAGCTCTATATCTGCTGCGGCGTGCAGCCCAATCCAATATGTATATTGCTGCGACGTGCAACCCGATCCATATAACATATATTACTACGGCGTGCAGCCTGATCCATATATATATATATATATATAAATTGTTGCGGCGTGTAACCCGATCTATATGAAATATATAACATATATATTGTTGCGGCGTGCAGCCCATCCCATAACTATCCTCACATACTCGGCTCTTGGCCTGACTCAGTCACCCTCACAAGCCACTTGGGAAAATTCATCTCAACTCATGGGACTCGGCCCAAAATACTTTTCAGAGTTTTCAAAGTAGTGTGATAACAATGAAAATAACAACAAGTAGGAAACATGACTGAGTTCACAGATGTTCTATCAGGATAGAGGTAGAATAGTGGAAAAGTACCCCCGAGGGTCTAACAGGTCGGCACAAGGCCCCAAGCATGGCTCACAGCCCATAAACAAGTATAAATTTCCAAAACATAGGATATCATAAGGTTTCAAATCGAATACGCGGCTTAATAATTGCTACGGGATGGACCAGGTCACAATCCCTATCAGTGCACACCCCCACGCTCATCACCTAGCATGTGCGTCACCTCATTTACCAAAACAATATCAAATACCAGGGTGACATACCCTCAGGTTTAGAGTTATAATCGTTACTTACCTCAAAACAGCCCAAAAGCTACTGCGCGATGCGCTTTCCCCTCGAATTGGCTCCCGATTGCTCCGAATCTAACCAAAATCAGATTCACATCTTCAATATACGCTAAAGGAACAAAACCCAATCGAAAACTATCATTATAGACACAATTCTCAAAATTCGGCCAAGCCCGAGCCCCGGTCCCACGTCTCGGAATTCGATAAAATTTACGTCACTAGAATCCTCATTCCCTTACGAGTCTACCCATACCAAATTTACCAATATCCGACCTCAATTTCCTATTCAAAACACCAAAAGAATTTTCAAAAACTTTCTTCCCATTTTCCCCAACTTTCCTACTTCAATTCCTCAAATTGCATGGTGGAAATCAACACAAATTAATGAAATTGAACCAAAAATGATTGATGAAAACTTACCACAAGAACCCCACTGAAGAGCTCGTCCAAAATCTCCTTCCCCCGAGCTCTCTAATGAAAATATTGAGTTATCGCCAAGAATCCCCGAATTTAGAACTTAAAAACTGTTCTGCCCAGTTCTCTTTCTTCACTGCGATCGCGGAAACTCCCACGTGATCGCGAAGAACAGTTCTACTGCCCCATCAAATTACACTACGTGATCACAGACATTCAAACGCGATCGCGATTCAACCAGACATCAACCCACGCGATCGCGAACCATTCTACGCGATCGCGAAGAACAACGACTCAGCTCCCCACACGCCCCTTCAACTCTACGCGATCGCGACCTCCACCACGCGATCGCATATAGAAAGAATCTTTTCCATCCTTAGCTAGGCCTACACCATCACAGATATCCTCCCGCGATCGAGTAGAAGGAAACCAGAAACTCATACAAGCAAAATTTGCCCAGTTTTTAAGCCAAGAGTTGGTCCGTTAACCACCCGAAACACACCCAAATCCCTTGGGACCTCTACCAAACATACCAACCTATCCCATAACATCATTCAAACTTATTCGAGCCTTCAAAACACAAAAAACAATGCAAAGACACCAAAATCACATCAAATTCAAGCATATGAACTTTGAAATTTCTAAATTTTGCCAATGATGCCGAAACCAACCAAAACACGTCTGATTGACCTGAAATTTTGCAGACATACCCAAAATGACATTACGAATCTTCTCCAACTTCTGGAATTCCATTCCGACCCCGATAGCCTATTTTCCACTGCCGACCGAAAATCGCCAAAAACAAACTTTCACCAATTCAAGCCTAGTTCTACACCGGACATCAAAATTCATTTTGAACACACTCCTAAGTCCCAAATCACCTAACGAAGCCATTCGAGCCATAAAATACGCATTCCGAGGTTGTTTACCAATAAGTCAACTCCCAGTTTGACTTTTCATCTATTAAGCTACTTTAAGAGGCTAAGTGCCTCTATTCTCACCTCTAAAGTTTGGCTAATTGTTAGGGGGACAATATCCACGTGGGAGTTATGTAAACATGGAATCAAATTGCCACTAATTCATAACCTTAAGTAGGTAGTGGCAACATTTAAAGTGATGTGCACCTTTATATCATTCTTAAAGAATGCTATCTCTAATCCACAAGGTTAGGTAAATAGTGTATCATATCAAATGGTGTTACACTTTGAGCAAGGTACAGAAGAAGCTTTAACAAGAATCCATACGGGATTACATTATCTAATAGCAATGTGATTTGAAATTCTATGGGACAATATTCCTCAAGAATATCATACGGATTTTCCCCTACTTCGATCTACCGTTACATGTTATCGCAATTGACGTGTGTTAGAGGGATTATCAAGAGAAATGCCTCAGGTATGTTAAGACTATCCCTTCTTTATTTTGGCATGATACACACGATACAAACGAAATGAGCAAATGCACAAATTCCATAAATGACTCTATTCATAGAAATGCTAGAGATCCTTATGTTCTTGATTTCCCATGTGTCCTATTATTCTATCATATGTGCATGGGTCTCAGAAAATACGTAAGTTGATAAAGTTTATTTCATGATATTAATCATAGGCATAATGGTCTTATGATATTCCGAGAGATTTTATTGACGTACTTCTCATGCATTACATTCATTTATACATGTACATTGACCCATGACTAGATGGTGTTATATACACGTATATATGTATATTATATGTATATGGGATATGAGAAAAGTTTACAGCATTATATGCGCACCACCACCTGATCAGCGGGTATACATTGATGATTTTTCCCAGAGTGGCCAAGATGATATGATGGGATTCACTCAGAGGCTTGATGATGTTCTGAACACATGTACCTATGCACGACATGACATTCATATGTATATGCATGACACTATAAGTATTTCACGTTTATGTACTCTTAGAGGCTTGTAGACATATGTCATGTATATGAAAGATAGTATGGCCTTGTCGGCCTATGTTCAATCTACAAGTGAACGTTTTGGTCTTATAGGCCAGTATGTCATATGTATAAGTTTATTCCCTTATGCTTTACTCTAGTTAATTTACCTATGATAGAATGATACGAAAGATACGTTACATTGGTACTCGGTTGAGTAAGGTACCGGGTGCCCGTCCCGGCCCGGCCCATCGGTTTGGGTTGTGACATTTATTGTATTAGGCAGTGTTATTTTTTATTCAAAAATTATATTTATAAAATCTTTAGAAGCTCATATACTCATTGACATCCGTCTTTGGTGTTTATTTGACAGTTGTTTTGGTTTAGTCTCGTTATGTATTGTGGAGCTTTTACTTTTATTTATTATATCATGATGTTATATGTTACTTTTGTATCTCTTATTATGGTTAAGTGTTGTCTTGCCTAGCAAGCAATTTTTGGCGCCATCACAATTGATTGAGATTTTGGCTCGTGACAGTCCTTGCATGGAACATTATCGCATTTGAGAAAGACATTGCAGTAATTGATTTGGAGATTCGTAGTTTTCAACTTGCAAGACTAAGTGATGAAAGGCAAAACTTATCTCACCAGATGTGCCATAATTTGTTTGCGACAAATTTCACAGTATAGAAAATAATCTACAACAAAAATAAATATGAAAAAAAAATTTATTGATTAATGTTTGTGAGTGCTATTCTGTGTATTTCCTTGATTCTTCTCTCAATTTTTTCATAATTTGGGGGTTTGAGGGGAGTATTTCTTGAATCACAAAGAATGTTGGATAGCACTTCATCATTTTGGGTGATATCTGGGAAGAAATCTATTGATCACTCTGTTCATATGAAGAACTTTGCGGTTGATGATTGATCTTTCTATTTGAGGATGCCTTCACCAATTGTTGAATGCTCTTCTACAATTGGGAATATCCTCTAGAGAGTTATGTAACCCCTCTATTTGTAGTTGTAAAGGGTAGACATTCCATTACATATAAACTCTCTTGCTTCATTCTAATTAGCTCATGTGTTTCATCAAACTTATCACACAAGCTCTGGGATAAGTTGCATGTGATTGGCCAAGATACGTCAACATTTGGTGATATTTGATCATTGCTTTTCGATTGTGATTGCTATATTATTTAACACGTTGCATCATCTTGTTGGCCTTGAATTTGACTAGACATGTCATGTTAGTTAACACATGACATGAACCTAGGTCTATGATTACGGTCACGTCTGATGTCTACCCAATCAAAGAAATGGGAAAGATTGAAGGCGGTCAAGATCATGTTGTTCATTGGGAATTGAAGAGGGGAGAACGAGCAGACATCGAATGGACCTTGGGCTTGAAAAACTAAAATAAACTTATTTATGTCCAAATTAATTGTTTGACCCCATTGACTTTAATTTAAATTTTATATAGACTAAACCCAACAATTTTTTTATGCTATACGCAATTAGCCATAAAAAAGTCAATTCAGTATCCGTTGTCTTTGATTAAATTTATGACTTTAATGCAATAAATTAAAAGCTAAATGACTTTGATGCAATAAACTGAAAGTTAAACGTAAACCACAAAGCCTAACAAACGGCCCATTAGTGTTAAAACAAGGGAAAAGGTACTGATTTAGCACTCCACTTTGAAAAATAGTACTATATTAGTCTCATTATCAAGCCATTTAAACCCGGCCGTTAGAAAAGCAGTATTTGCCCATATGTTTAACAAATTTTCAGTTGGGACGAGAAATACTTTAAAAAATTTATATTTTTGCTGACATAGCTACTTTTAGCCATATATTTTATCATTTATTGATACACCATTATCTTTTTCCCCAAATTTTTGCCTTCCCTCGTGGCGGGACCTTAAGTCTCTTTCAAAACAACATCACAGAAAAGAAAACTCTTTTCAAGCTAAAGCAAAAATTTGAAACTCTTTAATTGCAATAGAAAAAGAAAAGAGAATAGAGAGAAGAGTTCGGGAAAAAAAATCTGCACTGAATCTAGTAAAATAAAAAATACAGGCAAAGCGACTCTATGCTCTTGCGACAAATTTTCTGCGTTTTTTGGCATTAAAATGCAAAATACAAAATACCCATATCCACAATTATTTCAAGGGTTCCAATTAAAAGCAAAAAATTATGAAGTTAGAAAATTAAAATTAAGAATGAGAACACATAAATTGGCAAGCAAAGGAAGACACAAAGAGAGAGATAATGAAGGATCAAGTGGTTTAAACTTCAAAGCGGTAAGCCTTATAGTCTGATTGGCCAAGCTGTAAAACTCAGCTTATTTTGGGAAGTGATTTTCTTGAAAAACACTTTTAGTGAGAAGCAGTTTCTGTTTGGCTAATCAACTTTCAAATCACATTTGAGTAGCACTTAGTGTTTGCCTAAGTTTTTAAAAATTATTTCCAAGTGTATTGTTTTCAAAAGTGCTTTTCAAAAAAGTGATTTTAGAGAGAAATTTTTTTTTTTTTGCTTCTACAAACTGCTTCTACTCCTACTTAAAAGTAATCTTTTTTCTTCTAAAATCTTGGCCAAACACTACAACTTTGAAAAAAAATACTCCCTCTATTCCAGTTTATGTGAACCTATTTCCTTTTTGGTCCGTTCAAAAAAGAATGACCCATTTTTAAATTTGACAACAATTTAGTATAAACTTTACAATTCTACCCTTAATAAGAAGCTTTTATAACCAAACAAATAATCTGGGGCCTTTTTGACTTATTTAGGACCACAAATTTTAAAAATCTTCATTTTTTCTTAAACTTTGTACCCAGTTAAACAAGTTCACATAAATTAAAAGGAGAAAGTACTTTTTAGAAAAAAAAAATACATTTGGCTTTGAAGAAGCTTGGCTTAGACGCATCGATATACTACAGAAGTGATAAACCCCAATTTCCATTTTGGTCAATTTCAAAGCCTCCAAAGGACCAAAAGAATTGGTTTTGAAATGAAAATTATTTGGATTACCTCTTTTTTATTTGATGTTGATGGGCTAAATGAGTTATGGTTTTTCGGTAATGGATTATTTCATAGGATATGGGTTTAATTATTATCACCAGGTGTACTAAATACTCAGTCCACCATGTCAATTTAAATATGGGTCGGTGAATAAGAAAAAGCAAAAGCAAAAGTAACGAAAAATTAAGATTTGGTGACCGAAAATTTCAAGCCACATTGGAGTTAATAACTAGGGCCTTGCCAGTGTAGAAATCTGTTAAAAATAGGTACAAATATGGCTACTTTTCTAACAATAAGGGTTTAATTGTCCTTATAGTGTAACAGAGGCCAATATAATACTATTTTTCAAATTACAAGGGTTAAATTAGGACCCTTTCGCTTAAAAGAAACTACTAAGATGTGAAGTAAATGAAAACAAGACGATTCAAGTAGACAACCAATTGACATAAAAATTTAAACAATCCTGAAGAAGCAGGTATTAGTTGCATTGAATACTAAACAAACAAACATGGACAAGTGAAGAAAAGGGATCCAATAAGCCATAAAGACAACTAACTTATTTCAACATTGGAACAAGCCTGAAGATGCAAAGATTTGCTGCATTGAACAAGTGATCTGCCATGGATTCAACAAAGGATCATCAACATTAGTAATATCATTAGACAAACCACTATGATTAATCAAATCGTTCAGAGACTTTAGCCTATCCGTTAACTCCATTTCCTGTGCCCTTAACACATTATTCTGAGCAGTGCAAAATGTCAACCTCGGTGTAGTCTCTTCAATTTTAGCCATAATGGTCTGTTGGCAGCTTGTAATCTGCTGACTTCCTTTGTCAATTCTTGCACAAGCTTTTGTTTCCTCATCCTAGATCGCCTTGCAGATTCTCTATTTGAAATCATTATTTTCCTCTTCTTTTCATCCATGCCTGCATATCTCTAATCTCCTTCTGATGCAGAACTACTACCACTCTGCCTTAAAGCTGACTTTTTTTCTTCTCTGTTTCCTTCAGTATTCTTGTCTTGTTTTGGTTTCAATGAAAATTTGGGACTCATGCATAAAGAGAAAAGGGTATTCATGAAATAACATAAAAATGGTAGAGAAACAATACAGAGAACGATTGAAGAACACAAATGCCCAAAAGGGTGGTGGAAACCACAGAGATCATAGATTGATTCTTGCTAGAGAAACCCCAAATTCATTGTTGAAAATAAAATCAAACATATACCTAAGGAGTATATAGTACTCTTTGAAAAAAAATAAGTCTTGAAAATGTGATTTCAAGAAATGGTATTGTTACAAAAAGGCTGTCCTATTTGGAAAAATAAAAAGAAATAGAGATGGTCAATGCCCAGCAGATTGGAATGTAAAAGGAATCAGAAAAATAACCAAAGAAATCAATAAGCAAAACGATTATGAAGAAGAAAATTATAATTTCGTAGGTTTTTGGGGGAAGAGACAAGGAAGGAGAAACTAGGAAATTTTTGCGGAGAAGAAAGGTACATTACTCAACCTTTAAAAGGAAGTGTAAGAGTCCGAAAAGAGTGTTTGTGATGACAATTGTATGCACTCTATATAGCACAAGTGCCTAAAAAGACGAATATTCAGTGTATTTACTAAACAATGCTAATTCTCACACCTTCAAAATCTCATTATCAGAACTCTTAACGAATTAATGAACCATGCCATTACTAATATTAATTCATTTTCCCATTTAATGCTACCTAGCTATCCAACTTCCAAAGCAAACCTTAGAATTTGAAATACGATATTGAAACCTCTAGAGAAAAACATGAAAAACATAAACTGTCTCTTCTTCTTTCAAAGGGAGGGAACCATCCTCCGAGTTGTATGGTGTTTTGACCAAAAAGAACGGTGCATATATTGTTATTACTACAATTTATTTTTTCATATAGATTGGTATCTAAACATCTTATCAATTTAAGGTAATCATATAATGTACATATAATACTATGAATGTCCACTTGTTTACCCATAAAACGGTACAGTTAATTTATAATTCAATAATTGAAGAAATGTACAACACTTAGACTTAAAATGTAGATGAAACAACAGAGATGACAGTTCCGGGAACAAGGTTTCCGGGCACAGCAATGATCAGATCAAAAAGCAGGAAAGTAAGATTGTATTAAGCTCTGTATAGAATTTAATGTAAGTTTTGTGTAAGGAACCGTAAAATTTTTAACCAAAAACTCGGGATTTCGTGGTGCCAAGTTAGATTCATGCGTTATTATAGTAGAATTTTTTAGCTCGCCGCGGTTCAGACTTTTTTGAATGAACAATACACTATGGACTTGGAGGAAAATATTTCGCAGAAGAGCGCGTTTCTGCGGCCCATTATACGGCTGCATAATCACTCTGCGGACCGCATAATGGCTGCAGAGTAAAGCAGAAAATTAGCCAATTTTGAGTGAGTCAAATAAATCAGGCCTCCAACTATGCTTCAAAAATAGCTTCCATCAACGTTTTCAGTACCATCTTCAAGTTGCAGCTTCTCATTTACATTCATAGGAGTTGGCACTATTTTGCAATTAAGCATATTGAACCTTTTGAGCAAATTAATGGCATACTTCCTTTTTGAAATGAAAACTCCATCTTCTCCTTGTTTCACTTCAAGTCCAAGAAAATAGTGCAACAATCCCAAATCTGTCATTTCAAACTTATTCATCATGGAAGATTTGAAATCACATATAACAGAGTACGCTGAGCCGGTATATATCATATCATCAACATACAAACATACCAACAAAAGATCATTTTTTTCATACTTCTTCACATATAAAGTTGGTTCATTCTTACTTCTTTCAAATCTATTTTCTCTGAAATAGGACTCAATTTTGTTGTACCATGCGCACGGAGCTTGGTTAAGCCCATAAAGTGCTTTCTTCAGTTTGTAAACTTTGTTTTCCTTTCCTTTCTCTACATAGCCATCTGGTTGGGCTACATACACTTCTTCTTCCAAGCCGATGTTAAGGAACGCAGATTTAACATCAAACTGATAAACCTTCCATTTTAACTATACAACCAATGTTAAAAGGATTCTTGCTGTTTCATTCCGAGCAACTGGAGAGAAAGTTTCGTCAAAGTCAATAACTTGTTGCTGTGAAACTTTTGCTACCAATCTGGCTTTATGTTTCTGCACACTCCCATCAACATGGTATTTTTTCTGGAACACCCATTTTAATCCTATAACATTTTTGCCATCTGGAAGATCCACCAAATCATATGTTCCATTTTTCCTTATTTCCATAAGCTCTTCTTCCATTGCACACCTCCATTCCTTTTTTGTTGAAGCTTCTTCAAAGCTAGCTGGATCTGCACCAAATAAAGCAAAAGTACATATTTCATAAATATCTGCAAGTAATATAGTCTTCTATGGAGGAGTCTCATTAGAATCTTCAGAGTCGGGCACCATCAATGTTGAGCTACTTCCAACTGGACTGATGTTACTTGAACTTTCTGAAAAGTGGCCTGGTGTATTAACAAAAGGCTGACTTTCTACTTCACTAGGAAAAACTTCATCTTTCATTACAACTTGTGAACTTTTACTGTTGCTTTCCTATTTCCAACATGAGTTTTCATCAAATACCACATCTCTCCTGATTTCCCTTTGCCATTTGTGGTGTTATATAATCGAAAAGCTTTGTATTCATAGCAATATCAAATAAAGATGCATTTTTCAGATTTTCCATCAAGCTTTTGATGATGTTGAGAATTTATTAAAGCATATGCAATACAACCAAAAATTCTCAAATGACTTACTCATGGATTTCTACCTTTCCAAGCTTCAACTGGTGTTTGACCCATGACTGCTATTATAAGAGGCATATTGAGAAAATAAATTGTAGTATGAATTGCCTAATCCCAAAACTGATTCGGAAGATTCTTACTCTTCAACATGCTTCTGGCCATCTCCACTACGGTTCGGTTCTTTCGCCCAGCAATTCCATTTTGCTCCGGAGTATAAGGTGCATTCAATTCCCTATGAATGCCATTATCTTCACAAAACACCTTAAACTCTTGAGATACAAACTCACCTCCTCTGTTTGTAGGAAGAACCTTAATTTTAGTAACAATTTGGTTCTCAACCAATGCCTTGAATTTTTTGAAGTTTGCAAAAGTTTCTGATTTGAACTTCAAAAAATATACCCAACTCAAACGACTATAATCATCTGTGAATAGTAGAAAATATCGAGAACCAGCAAGCGATTGCGTATTCATAGGGCCACACAAATATGCATGAATAATTTCAAGACAACTAGTAGCTCTCCAAGATTTTCCTACAGGGAAGGATTTTCTATGTTTCTTGCCATGTATACAACCTTCACACACATTTTCAACAGATTTTATGTTTGGCAAACCATGAACCATCTTGTGTTGATTCAACAACATCAACCTATTCATATTCAAGTATCTATAACGTAAATGCCACAACTTAGATTCTTCAAGATTTCTTTCACTAAAAATTAATGCTTGTTCTAATTTTGAAATTTCAAGAGGAAACATTTTGTTCTCTGTCATATGAATACTTGCTAAGATTTGACCGGTCTTTTTTATTTTTAATAACACATAATTCATCATCAAATAAGACAGAGAATCCACTATTCAATAATTGTCCAACACTTAGCAAGTTATGAGCCAAAATAGGAGCAAAGAGAATATTTTGAATAAGTTTTACTTTACCTTGACTCGTTTGGACAGCCACAATACCTTCACCTTTAAACATGTATTTACTTATTATCTCCGAGCCAAATTCGCCTCCTTTTTGTCTCATTTAACTCTCTAAATTCTGACCTTTCTCCTGACATGTGATGGGAGGAGGGAATATCAACAAACCAAACACCAATCTTACGATCCATGATAGTAGAGCGAGCCATAAAAAGCATGCTTTCTTCTTGTTCTTCCTCTGCATAACTAGCTTGATTATTTTTATACCAGCAGTTAGCTTCTATGTGACCGAAGTTGTGGCAGTTGTAACATAGCACTCCATTTCTACCAAGTCCACATTGGCCTCTACCTCTACCACGTCCTCTTCCTCTAAAAGCACCTCTCCCACCACGTCCTTGTGTTCTTTGCTCTGGTGACTTCTCATTCTGAATTGGGGACTCTTCCTTAACTTGAAAAGCTTGTTCTTCATTCTTCTCAATCGAGTTGTTGATTCGTGACTCGTGAGATTGCAAAGAGCCCATTAGTTCATCAAACAAAAACACAAATAAGTTATTTGATTCCCCAATGGCTGAAACCACATGATTAAACTTTGGAGTTAAACTTCTTAAAACTTTTGCAACTACAGTTTCATCACTTATCTTTTCACCATATGATTTTATTTGACTTACACTCCCAGTAATTCTTGATAAAAAGTCTTGCACAGATTCATTATTTTTCATGAACAATATTTCAAAGTCACGGCGAAGAGATTGTAGTTTTACAGTAATTACCTTTGAAGAATCTTGAAACTCTTTTTTCAAAATGAGCCACGCCTCTTTGAGGTAGCTGCTGCTGCAATTCTTGAGAAAATCGTCTCATGAACAGCTTGCTGAATGAAGAACAAAGCTTTGGCATCCTTCTTTCTGACTTCTTTTAATATTGTCACATCCTCTACATCCGGATCTTCCACATCAATGAAACCATCTTCAACTAAGTCCCACAATTCTTGATTCTTAAACAAGGTCTTCATTTTGATACTTCAAAACTCATACTTCTCGCCATTGAAGACAGGTATGAGCGGTTGTGAAGAAGAGGAAATAACATTTTCTGCCATACCTTTTTGTTTTTCTCGTATTTCACTCCCTCACGTGTTTCTCTCCTTATCCCTCTATCACCCAGTCAAAGACCGAACACATGCTCTGATACCACAATGTAGAAAAAGAGATTGTCTTTAACTAGAAAACTTAAAACAGATACAGGGAAGCTAAAATAGATATTCTTTAGAAGGGCTCATTTTATTAACTGAAAGTGGCGTGCCTTTTATAGGCTTACAAGATCATAAAGATAATATCTATCCATAATACCCACTTGACTAAAATCTAGGAAATGACCAGAAAAACAGCAACCAAATTAGAAAAAATAGAAACTGACCTAAAGACTATGTTAACTCTAGAAAAAGACTTATTCAACTCGAAATAAATAACTTCATCCAGCCAATAAACTTAAAAGAGTTTTTGAATCAGTTCCCAACAAGGTTCACCAGTTGGCCAGTTTGGGAGATCGTCTTGCGGACTCTGATGAAGGGGGAGTGATTGGGCGGAATAGGGCAGAGTCATCGCTTGTGACAGGGTCAAGGAGAAGCAATACAATGACCCAGTGTTGGTGCAGCTGAAAGAAGAGATTCATAAAGAAAAGACTATGGCCTTTTCTCTTGGCATGGATGACGGTACATTGCAATACCAAGGGCTACTATGTGTTCCAAACATGGATGGTCTTCAGGAAAGAATCATGGCAGAAGTGCATACTTCTAGATATTCCATGCACCCAGTTTCTACGAAAATGGATCATGATCTCAAGGAAGTTTATTGGTGGAATGACATGAAGAGGGGCATGGCGTACTTTGTGGCAAAATGTTCAAACTATCAACAAGTGAAGGCCGAGCACCAAAGGCCTGGTGGGTTGGCACAAATTATATAAATTCCAATGTGAAAATGGGAAATGATCAATAGGGATTTTGTGGTAGGGTTACCACGCACCCCGCGTAAGTTTGACTCAATTTGGGTGATCGTGGACGGACTCACGAAAATAGCACACTTATTACCAGTTAAATCGACCGACACCGTGGAACAGTATGCTCAATTGTATATCAAGTAAATACTCAGGCTTCATGGCACAACGGTTTCCATCAGTTCCGATCGGGGGACCCAGTTCACAACTAATTTCTGGAAGAAATTTTAGCAAGGTTTGGGTACGCAGGTAAATCTTAGCACGGCTTTGCATCCCCAGATCGACGGGCAGGGGGAGCGGACTATTCAGATGCTTGATAACATGTTGTGTCATTGTGTTCTTGACTTCAAGGGTAACTGGGATGATCATTTGCCACTCATAGAATTTGCCTATAACAACAACTTCCATACCAGTATTCAGATAATGGTAGAAGATGTAGATCGCCGATTGGGTGATTCGAGGTTGGAGAAGCTGAACTAATAGGAACAGACCTTGTGCATCAGGCTATTGAGAAGTTTAAGATCATAAAAGAGCGGTTCAAAACTGCTCAGAGTCATCAAAATCCTATTCAGATGTTCATCGTAGAGACATAGAGTTCAAAGAAGATGATTGGGTGTTCTTGAAGGTATCTCCCATGAAGGGGATCATGCGGTTTGGAAAGAAAGGGAAATTAAGTCCGAGGTATGTTGGGCCGTATAGAATCATTCAAATGATGGTTCATGTAGCATACAGGCTTGAGCTACCACCTGAGATGTCATTAGTGCACCTGGTATTTCATGTGTCCATGTTGAAGAAGATAGTTGGAGATCCGTCTGCTATTGTGCCGGTTGAGACCATCGAGGTTAATGAAGAATTTTCATATGAAGATATTCCGGTTGATATTCTTGATAGACATGTCCTAAAGTTGAGGAACAAGGAAATTGCATCCGTGAAGGTATTATGGAAAAACCAGCAAGTCGAAGAAGGTAATTGGGAAGCCGAGAATGAAATGAAAAAAGTACCCTCATTTGTTTGAATAGCCTTGTAGTAGCTCTATAAAGTTGTTTCCATAAATATTGTATTACTTATTCAGCTAATGTAAAGACACTTCTTTCTAGTTACATGTTCCTTATGAGGCCTCGGTTGGTGTTATTTTATGTTTGCATTATTTGGTCATATATATGTTTTTGTTAAGATGTGTTTTTGGGGCTCTCTGACAGGTGGATAGGCCGAGTTACAAATGAAACTCTGGCGAAATTTTTAGAAAAGTAGGAAGTTAGTCAAAATTTGGGGCTGATGGTATGTAGTATAAAACTGAAGCGGTATAAGGTGCTATTAAGTGAACCCCGATCCTCATTCGAGGATGAATGATCTTAAGCAGGGGAGGATGTATTGACCCGTAAAATTTTTAACCAAAAACTCAGGATTTCGTGGTGCCAAGTTAGATTATGTGTTATAATAGTAGAAAATCTTAGCTCGCCGTGGTTCGGACTTGTTGGATTGAACAGTACACTATGGACTTGGAGGAAAATGTTTTGCAGAAGAACACGTTTCTGCGGGCCCATTATGCAGCCGCATAATCACTCTGCGGACCGCATAGTGAAGCAAAAAATTGGCCAATTTTGAGGCCAGTTATGCGGCCCATTTATGCGATTGCATAATCGCTTTGCTGGCCGCATATTGATCGCATATCCACCTTGGAATTTGTGAAGGGAAGTTCTGCGGTGCATTATGTTACCGCAGAACAGATATGTGGACCGCATACTGGTCGCATACCCAGTCAAAAAATTCAAGATCCTGAGGGCTATTTTTGCGGTCACTTTGCTGACCACATTACCAATATACGGTCGCTGCGACCACAAACCTGTGTCGGGGCACCCATTTTCTTAATTTAAAACCCGACCCCCATTCCGTTTAAACATCCACCTTAGGCCATTTTGAGCATATTTTTCTGATAGTTTAGAGTGAGGGAAAGGGATCATAGAGAGAGGAAGTGGTCTTCATCAATTCATCCTCAATTCTTGCCAAAAAAACTTGAAGATTAACAAGAAAGGCACCCAGGCCTCCTTCCCAAGGGGTAAGTTTCTATCACCCAAGCTCTTAATTCCACAATGTATCTATAACGGTCCATTAGTGAGGTAATTCATGGGGATAAGGGTGGTTACCTTGCATGCATGTGATCCTAATGTAGGTGGGGGAGTGTTAAGACAAAGATAGGAAAGAGTGAGGAATGAGTTGGGGTAATTTTTCACTAGAAAGGGACCATGGAACCTTAATAAACACATAATGTTTGATATAATGCTCAAGTGAGCTAAGACTATGATTGTTTTTCTAATTATGGGTTCAATTGTGCTACATTGTTAAATAAATTGAAGGTGCTAAGGGTTCCGAAACTTGTTGTATAAATTAAGGAAAATTCAATTAAGGTATGTCTGGCTAACTCTCTTCTTCTTAGAATTGAACCACTGGTGTCCGAGTATCTAGTGTAAGTTCCCGACTTGATCATACTAGAATTGGTTGCCTTAATGTGTCGTGTTGAAATATTTACGTCCCATAGTTGTTCTAAATGTTTACCATGTCATCAAGCTATTTGAGAATGTGTTTGAAGTGAGGAGTAAGAGTTAACAAAGGTTGAGAATTCGTGTCAAGAGTCGAATAAAGCTTGCTAACCTAATTTATATGAAAGGCCTCCGTGTGATTATTATTTTCCAAGCTCCTTCCCTCATGTGTCCAATGCCTTATATGATAGGACTTATCGTCATGGTTTATATTGTTATTTGAACGTATAAAAAGGGAAAGATTTGAATTGTAAAATGCAAGTTCCAAGAACGACTTAATAAATGAGGCTGCTTGTGCCATGTAATGAAAGATTGGAAAGAAATGTGAATTGAGTTGAACAATTGAAAGAGGTGATGTCTCAAGTGAGATGGTTAAGCCGATCGGGCCGTGATCGGACACCATGTTGTACACATGCTGGTACTTGTGCTGGATTTATTGATTTAAATTGTGGATATGGATGATGTCTCACTTGATATGGCTTAGCTGGTCGGGCCGAGACCAGACTCCGTGTAAGAACACAGTGGCATTGTAAGTTGTGGCATTTGGCACTAAGATATCAACCTAAAAAGATGGAAAATTGAATCGGAAACTATGTGATCCTTACCTGGTGTTTCTATTGTATTTATGTGAAGCTCTTATTGATTATTATGATTGCCTTCTCTTTGTTTCACATTTCATTCTACTAAGTTTGGTGTTTGCCTTTACATACTAGCACTATTCGACAGTACTAACGTCCTTTTTGCCGGGGGCACTACATCTTTGAATGGATGTAGGTGGTTCCATCACAGATAGCACCGATCACAGATGGTGGTGCTCTCTCTCTCTCTCTCCTCACGGCAGTCTTGGTGATCCCCCATTTCTTCTAGGGTTCATGTAGTTCTTCTTTTGTATAGGTTACCACAATTTGAGGTATAGTCGGGGCCTTGTTGCCGGCATTGTCATAATTGTCTTTTGTATCTTTAGAGGCTCTGTAGACATTTGTGTGGGTTATGTATGGGTATCGGATGAGTCACGGGATTATTTTGTATTTTGAAACTCTTTTCCCACTAAATTGTAAATTATGCATTTTTGGAAACTTAACTATGGCATAAGGAATGTAATGAAAAATGAACTAGCAACGTTTATATATACATATCTGATCTCTCCCATGTTTAAAAATTGTGACGCGCTCTCTTTTCGGATTATGAATGAGTTGGGTAGGAAAGGTCTAATAGGTTTTCTCGACCGGGTTCACTCGGTGGAGCACCGGTCACGTTCCCAGAGGTTGTGGCATGACATTTTGCCAGAAAATTCGTGTCCTCAACAATGATTATTGGGCTCACTATTTATCGTTATGTCTACGGAAGGAGTTCTTAGGATCGTGCCCTCCTTTAATATCAATTATGAAGGTCATTGATGAATATGTAATGGTGAACATAAATGTCAAATTCTCTGTAACAGACCGTCGCTCTTAATGCTGCAGAATATTCCTTATTAAATGCTACAGAACATAGAGCTTTTAATACTCCTTTATGAATATTATCCCTTCCGGTGACAAGCGTAATGGATGCTTTTGGTCCTAGGCCATCCCTGTCTTGGGTTCTACATGTGGGTTCTGTTGCTATCCCCCAGGAGGATTTCTTGGATGATCCTGCTGATACAGCGAAGCTGCTTCAGGAGGCACTCACTCGAACAGGTATCTCTAGGCCTGTTTCGGGCGCAAACACTTCTATACGGACTCCCCAGCTAGAGGATAAGCAATCAAAGAGAAGACATTCCTTCGCGGCCGGGGAAAAGAATAAGAGGGCAAAGACTGATGTCCCCGAGTCATCTCCGGTGGCGAAGGTGACTGATCCTCCTTCTGCGCCGGTCATAGACACCGTGTTGATTGATGATGATGAGGGAGCTTTTCTACATAGAAGGGACGATCCTCATCATCTCAACATGATGCTCGACCTGTTGAGATAGTTACACCAACCGAGGACGATGTCTTGGCACCTTGGGGAGAATTTGATTTGGTAGATAATGTCAACTCCCATTTTCGTGCCTCAATTGTTGTGTCCGGTACTACAGAGCTGAGTACCGGATGCCTACTGTCTTTGGTTGGCGAGCATCCATCCACGAGCATTGCATTTGATGCAACTGCTTCTCACCCTTCGACTCCGTCAAATTCATCTCCACCTTCACCAACATCAGCAACTGCTACATTATTTCTTCCTTCATCCACGTTCCCACCAGCACCTGCTACATCATCTCCGTTGGCCGCACCTGACCATGGAGAGGGTGTTCCTGTTCCCCAGTCCCCAGTTCATGGTAATTTGGGGTAATATTATGCTGCTCCTTCTGAAGATCCACAAAAGAGGAGGAATTTTACAATTTGGGTCTCTTACCGGGTGCAACCTGCTCTCTCAGTCGGTGGATCTTGCTAACTATCTGAAGCCATTGGCTCAGAGAAAGATTGGGAAAAGATTCAAGCACTTTCGGGGGAGTGTTTGTTGAACAATACCATGCACAATGCCACATCGGTGCGTTCCTTTCTTCCTCTATTATTTCTTCTACTTTTGTATGAATGTATTCTATGTTTCACTTCTTCTTGTTTTGTAGGCCAACTTTCTTGCTTCCGAGGGCCTTTAGAGGTTGATTATTAGAAAGAGGAACTTACTTTTGAATGGAATCAACTTTTGGTGGAACGGGACCAAACTGTTCTCTGCCTCTCGGAACTGGAAAGCAAAGCTATTGAGGCCGTTATTTTGGAGGCTTATTTGTAGCAAAGCGAGTAAGAAGTGGTAACCCTTAGCTATGAAATTGGCCCGCTAAGGGTTAGATTTGACGAAGCCAAGGCAGAACGGGCTGAAGTCTAGGATGTTGTTCTTGCTACAACAGAGCGTAAGGCTGCTACTGCCGAAAAAGTGACTGACTTAAGGCAGCCTTGAACTCAAAAACCGAAAAGCTTGCTGCTGTGAGGGCGAAACATGCCAACTGGAAGAGAAGTATAGGAAAACTACCGAGCACAACATTCTCTTTAGTTCTGCCGTCTGTGACCTTGATGTTAGCCTTAGATCTGTTAGGTCCGCCTAGGAAAGCCTTTCTCCCGAGGTTACCCAACTCAAAGAAGAACTCAAGCGTCGAGCGGCTTCCCTCGTTGTTGAAAAAATTTATGCCATGTATAGCATGAGGAGAAAAACATTGGAAGAGGCCAAAGCTGGCATATTGACTTTGATGCAGAAATTGCTAAGGCTCAAGAGCTTGAGTTGGCTGCCAAAAATGGACTTCCGGCACAGTCTGATGCTCCTGGTTCATCTGGTTCCGATTTTGAGTTTTCAGGAAATGAATAGGGATCAGAGGGCGATGATGCTGAAGACTAGACTAAGTAAAACATCGAGCCATGGATGGACCCACCTACTTCTCCCGGGGATGCGAACACCTTTTTTCCTCCTGGTTCCGGAGACACTGCAATTTAGGTTTTCTTTTCTTTTGCCCATTTTGTACTTTTACTGTCTTGGCACGTTCTTGTAAATAAAGACATATTTTTTCTCAAGTATTATTTGAGTCTTACTTTTTTTTGAATACCCGTGCAAGTCTTTAAACTCTACATTTTCTTAAGAATTCTACGCACATTTTTCTTTTCGTGCTTTACTATGTGTAGTCTCGTATGAATTTTCCTTGTAGCGTTTTGCTTCCTAGAAATTCACCTTTTACGTGAGGGTTTCTATAAGTATTTGTGCAAGTTTACTTTTTGCTTCCTTTCGTGTATGTCTTCGAGTGCATTTTCCCTCGAAGGCATTTTAATTTCGGGCACAAATTCTTATGAAACCAACCCTTTAACGTGAGGGTTTGCATAAGAGAGGTCCCTCTTTTGTTTACGGTGCTCTTGAAGAGGACGTATCTTGTTTATTACGGTACTAACATTTGAAATACTTGTTTAACTTTTAAATGACGAAGTTAGTTCATTGTTCAAACAAGAAACAAGATAAAAATAAAAGGATTTCATTTCATATAATTCCTTTTATTTACAAAAGTACACAAGCATTAATTATCTAAAAAGAAATTGTCATTACTTGTGGCTATCTTGTACAACTTGTTTCTACGGGTTGACTGCACAGTCCCCGGTCCCGATGATGCATTTGGTTTCTTGATTTTTATTTCCTAGTTGACGTGGCAATCAATGTTGTCGTATCCGCATATCATTTCACCCCAATATTCTAATGCGAAGAATGAAAATTGGAACATTGGAAGTCTTGTGCCTTCAAAGATTCCACCAATGAATTGCTAGATAATCCTTAACTCGTCAACATACCTTTCTTCTTCTTAGGAATCGAAGCTATCTAGCAAAAGACTATTTAATAATCCTCTAGCGATTTTTGCTCGTGAACGGTCGGGTCACCTCTGTTCGGTAGAAAACTTAACTTCCTAGTGGGAATTTGCTACCGAACCAAAGATTATCTAACCGTACCCGAGCAGAAGCTTGTTTGTTGATTTGTTACCAACGGTCTTATTGTTGTTGTCTTCATAGTATGCTTTCTAACATTGCCTCATTCAAAACAATTCCATAAAAACCCAATTGGGACAAAAACGGAACGAAGGGAAAAAGAATGCAGCACATACTTTCCGCTTGAATAATGCTCATCGGCAATAATATCTTTTGTGGTGTGCAACGTTCCAGTTTCTAGGCAACTTGTCTCCATTCTGGTTCTCCAACTCGTATGAACATTTCCCAGATCTGGTAGGGACTTTCTCACTTTTGACCTAGCTTCCCCGCGAGTTCCTGGTATTTTGGGTTACTTCCCTCAGAACCATATCTCCTACTCTGAAATAACGGAGGATGGCTCTTTGATTTTAATATCGCTCTATTTTTTGTTTTTGAGCTGCCATTCCTACACGTGCCAAGTCCCTGTGTTCCTCGAGTAAATAATAATGCTTCATTATTCGATTCTTCATCTTCCCAAAAATATCTCAAAGTGGGTTCACCCACTTCCACCGAGATTAGGGCTTCAACACCATACACAAGGGAAAATGGAGTTTCTCCTGTGCTCGATTTGTCCGTTGTTCGGTAGGCCCATAGAACTCTGGGCAATTCTTCAGGCCAACTGCCTTTTGCTACTTTCAACCTTTTTGAGGTTTTGAGTAGTCAATTTTTTTGTTGACTCCACTTGACCATTTTCATTCGGATGATAAGGAGAATATGTGATCCTCTTTATCTTCAAATCTTCGAGGAACTTTGTAACTTTTGCATCGATAAACTGTGGCCCATTGTTGCATGCTATCCCTCTTGGTATTCCAAGTCTGAAAATTATATTTTTACACTGGAAATCGACCACTTCGTGTTCTCCGATCTTCTGATAAGGACCTACTTCCCCCCATTTATAAAAATAGTCAGTCAGAATTAAGAAAAACCTTACCTTTTCAGAGCTGGTGGCAGCGTTCCGGCGATGTCCATCCCTATTACAACCCGTATTCACGTACCTTAGTTCATTCCATAAGTCAGTCAATGTAAATCTGAGAAGATATTATCTTTGAGATGATAAGAATTTAATCCTATTGCTCTTAAACGATACAAGGGTGTATAAGGGAGGTTAACAAGTATTAGAAGTTAAACGAATCAAAGATGTTGTAACCCGTATTTTCGGGTAAACCTAGAGGTTCTTAATATTATCAGGAGGTCATGTTTTAAGGTATTTGAATCATATAATATTCGTACAATAAGTCTTGAAGTCAAACGAGTTATCAAACAAAAGTCGACAAAAGTTGTCGCAACTTACGGTCATAATTTTACTTAAAATTTAGGTCAAATATTACTAAGATTTTCTCCCAAATTACGTGGAATTACGGGGTTATCTACCCATAAAATTTAATATCGATGAGTCTAGTTTCCAACGCATTAAACCGTTCATCGATACGATCTCGGAGTAGAGAGATATTTGCATTTTCACGAGACAGCGCCAAGCAGCTCTCTATGGGGCCCACATAGGCGATTTAAGACATATGGATATATAAAAGATGCCTCAACCCCGTTTTTAGTCATTATTTTTCAGTATATTCAGAACTTATAACCCTAAAAACACTCTCTCAAGTTTCTCACATGATCCAAGACCCAAACAAAGGGAAAACAACCCAAATCAAGTGTCGGAAATCCCATGGCGCTAGTAAGTTTTTTGTTCTTCTAGTTGTTGCTGATGTATGTGTTGTTACAGCTCGTGTGGTAGGTTGTTTTAAGTCTTTTATATTCTGTAAATACTCCCTCAAGTTTTTAATATCAACCCTAGGTGATTTCAAGTCTTTTAAAGTGATTCTAGTGCCGAAAAACCATATTTGATTGCTAGTTTCGCTTCATTGTTCTTATGGCACCATTGGATGGATATTTCATGGACAATTAAGGTAAAATTGGAGTTTTTCTTTATGTTTAAGGGTGAGGAATCTCTTACTCTACATGTACTTAAGATTTTCCGAGTTGCAGCTAAGTCATTGAAGCTAGAACTTGTGAAATATATTTCGAAAGGCTTGGTAGTAATGTTATTTGTTGGTGGATTGTTTTGGGAGGCTCAATATGATTATTATTGATGTTGTTTGATCTGTTTGGTGATTTTTTGGACTTGTGTGAAGGCATATCAATAGGTTAAGTGCTTTTCATTTCATCGTAAAATAGGTTGTGGTCGATACATAATAGTTACGACGCTTAAACGATAACGATAGTGTCATTTCTCTTGTTGTAGGCTAAGGGGTCGTGACATTTGCATAGCTTGAGGTTGAAAAGTATATACAAGGTATGTGAGGCTATCCCTTTCCTTCTTTTGCACGACTCGGATTGTACATAATTTAATGCACGAGCTTCCAAAGATACTCTACACTTAGAAGCTAGCAGTACTTACATTGTTTCCCTTCTTATGGAATAATTGATGTTGAGGTTGCTTCTCTTATTCTTATGTTATCAATGTTGTTGGTACTTTCTGATTCTTATAATATTCTTGATGAAGAGTTAGTACTAATAATGTGTACGGAGAATAAGGACCTTACGTCACTCTGTAAAGTTCAGAATATGATTCGAATGAGTTCAGCATGCATTATATATATGTATCTATTTTACTCTACTGAGTCGCGCTATAGTCGGCCGAGTACGGCACCTATTGTTCAACCACTGATCAGTTGGGTTTTACTGAGCTCCACGTGGCTGGGTACGATTCTACCGAGCCTTATAATGGCCGGGTATGTTTTTACTGAGCCTATTACGGCCGGGTACGATATGATGATGATGCCCACAAAGGCATATATTTTAGTAGTTTATGTGTGTGTATATATATATATATATATATATATATGTATCATTAGTTTCATGTTAGTAGCCCTCAGAGGTATCCAAATGTTACAGTTTGTATATTCTCTATCCCTGTTTACATTACTGTTCTTACTTATGCTTTCCTACCTTACATACTCAGTACTTTATTCATACTGACGTCCTTTTTATTTGTGGACGCTGCATGTTGTGTTGCAGGTCCTGATAGACAGGTAGACCCAGCTCCCCCACCACAGTAGGCTGCCCAGTTCATCGGTTATTGGCGAGATCCCTTCTCCGGACTTGTCGTGGTCTTGGTATGCATTTTTGTTATAGAAATTATGGGTATGTCAGGGCCCTCTTCCGGCAATGTTGCAGCACTTATGCTCCTTTCGAGGCTCATAGACAGGTGTCGACTCATGTATAGTTTGGTATGCCTTGCCGGCTGATTTTTGTTGTATATTTTTTCATGGAAGCGTGGTAACTCATACCTTATATATAGTTTCTTGGCAGTCTTGTCATCCCATGTTATGTATGTTCATGCCATTATCTTTCATTGTTGGTTGTTCATGATCCATATCTACCATTTAAATTGATCTCGTCGGCCCTTAAAGATAATAAGAAAGGTTAGATAAAATGTACGTTGGTGCTCGGAAAGTATGGCCCGGGTACTAGTCATGATCATCCAGTTTGGGTCGTGACAAACTTGGTGTCAGAGCAAATGTGTCCTAGGGGATGTCTATGAGCCGTGTCTAGTAAAGTCTTGATTATGGATGTGTAGCGTGCCACATTTATAATCAGGAGACTACATTACATCTAGGGTTGTTACCTTCTTCCTGAATGTAGATCGTGCGAAGAGTTGAGTCTTTAGTGTTCGTCTCTAATATTCACCTTGTTTTCTTTTAGCAATGCCTTCGACTAGGAAGCAAACGATTAGTAGACGACTTGATACAACTGCGAGAGAGGGTACCGATCAGGTGCCTCAAGCCAGAGTAGGCCGAAGTGAGGCTCAGAGTGAGATGACATCTCATACCTCATCTACTCCATCTCCTCTAGAGAATATTAGGAGGCAACCAGCACCACCTGTTCCTCCGTCTGGCACTACAGACCAAGATATGCGGAGTGCAGTATAGTTGTTGACTAACTTGGTAGCTGCTCAGGCTTAGAGGCAAAATAATGGTGCTGTTGATAAATCGATTAGTATGAAAGTTCGTGATTTTATTAATCTAGACCCTCCAGTATTTACCGGATCAGACCACAAGGAGGACCCGCAGACTTTTACTGATCAGGTTCATCGTACACTACGGGTTATGCATGCTAGTGATACAGAGGCAGTAGAGTTGGCTTCTTATCCGTTACGAGATTTAGTGGTTTTCAGGTATGATAGTTGGGAGAGATCCAGGGGTCCGAATGGTCCTCCAACTGTGTGGAAGGAATTTTTTGAGGCCATTCTTCGGTACTACTTGCCACTTGAGATACGACAAGCTAGAGTTGATAAGTTCTTGAACCTTAGACAAGGTAATATGAGTGTGCGAGAGTATAGTATGCAGTTTGATTCTTTAGCAAGGTATGCTCCCCATATGGTGGCCGAGATGAGCGATAGGGTGCATCTGTTCGTGAACAGGGTGGGACCACGTTTGATAAATTAGTGCACGACAGCCTCCTTGGTGGAGGGCATAGATATATCCCGTATTCAGGCTTATGCCCATACCCTAGAGGATCGTAAGCGCCAGCAAAGGGCAGATAGGGAGCAGGATAGGGGCCAGCATTAGAGGGCGAGATTTGTAGGGTATTATGATGACTTCTGAGGCAGTGTCACGCCCCAGTCTTCGAGGAGTTCGGTGCAACCTGTAGCTAGTGCTCCTCCACAGTTTCAGAGGCCTTGGTATGATTGATTTACCTATTCTGGTTCAGGTCAGGGTTCGCGGGCATCAAGCTCGCAATGCCATATGGATACTATTCAGAGAAGACCCCCAACATCCCGTTGTGATCAGTCAGCAAGGCCCATTTTGGACTGTGTCATCGAGGTTATGATGCGTGCTATTCTTGCGGGCAGCCTGGCCATATGATAAGGGATTTTCTTAACAGAGGAGGTGGTGGTATGTATTAGCCAACTGGATCTGTGTGCCGTTCTTCCTCATTAGTTCGACCTTCAGAACGGGGTTTTCAGCAGTCGACAGATCGTGGTAGAGGTAGAGGTTCAGTGCCGAGTTCGAGTGGTGCTCAAAATCGAACCTATGCTCTAGAAGGTCGACAGGATCTCGAGTCGTTTCCAGATGTTGTTACAGGTATATTGTCTGTGTTTTCTTATGATGTATATGCGTTGATTGATCCGGGATCTACATTATCATATGTTACACCCTTTGTGGCTAATAAGTATGGTCTTGAACCCGAATTGATAAGTAAACCACTTGCGGTATATACTCCAATAGGAGATTTTGTGATTGCTAGAAGGGTATATAGAGGTTGCAAAGTGATGATTTGTAGTCGTCAAACCTCGGCAAATTTATTTGAGTTAGAAATAGTTGATTTCGATGTGACAATGAGTTGGCCTCATGCTATGCAAATCTTGACTGTCGTACGAAGATGGTTAGATTTCAATTTCCTGATGAACTCGTCATCGAATGGAAGGGGAACATTGCTACGCCGAAAGGTAGGTTTATTTCCTATCTTAAGGCGAGGAAGATTATCTCAAAAGGTTACATTTATCATCTCGTTCGCGTTAGGGATGTGGAGTCGAAGCCGCCTACTCTACAATCTATCCCCATGGTCAATGAATTTCCAGATATTTTCCCAGATGAACTCCAAGGCCTTCCTCCTGAAAGGGAGATTGAGTTTAGCATTGATGTGTTGCGTGACACTCAACCCACATCTATTCTTCCATACAGGATGGCCCCGACAGAGTTTCGAGAGTTGAAGGACTTGCTGGATAACGACTTCATTAGGCCTAGCACTTCACCTTGGGGAGCGCCAGTCATGTTTGTGCGGAAGAAAGACGGGTCGTTAAGGATGTGTATATATTATCGACAGTTGAATAATTTTACTATAAAGAACAAGTATCCACTTACAAGGATTGATGACCTGTTTGACCAACTCCAAGGTGCCAAGTATTTCTCCAAGATTGACTTACGTTCAGGGTATCATCAGGTGAGAGTTAAGGGGAAGTATATCCCAAAGACGGCCTTCCGAACAAGATATGGGCACTTTGAGTTCTTGGTGATGTCATTGGGGTTAACAAATGCCCCAACAGCTTTTATGGATCTTATGAATACTATATTCATGCCCTATCTTGATGTGTTCGTGATCGTATTCATTGATGACATTTTGGAGTATTCCTGTTTGGAGACGGAACATGCGGGCCACTTGAGCATAGTATTACAGACGCTTTAGGATCGTAAGTTATATGCTAAGCTCTCCAAATGTGAATTCTGGATGAAATCAGTAGCATTCCTTGGCCATGTGATATCTAAAGAGGGCATCAGTGTCGACCCTCAAAAGATCGATGCAGTAAAGAATTAGCCGAGACCTACAACACCATCAGAAGTTCGCAGCTTCCTAGGGCTACCAGGATATTATAGGCGATTTGTAGAAGGGTTTTCCTCTGTATCAGCACCATTGACTAAGTTAACACAGAAAGCTACTAAGTTTTAATGGTCTGACGCTTGTGAACAAGGTTTTCAGGAGCTAAAGAATCGATTGACATCCGCACTAGTGCTCACTCTCCCAGAAGGAACAAAAGGTTATGTGGTATATTGTGATACCTCAGGTATAGGTTTGGGGTGCGTATTGATGCAACGTGGGAAGGTGATTTCCTATGCATCAAGACAATTGAAGAATCATGAAAAGAATTACCCCACCCATGATTTGTAATTGGCTGCAATAATATATGCTTTGAAGATATGGCAGCACTACTTATACGGTGTCCATGTTGACATCTACACTGATCACAAGAGTTTACAATACATCTTCAACTAGAAGGAGTTAAATTTGAGGCAGCATAGGTGGCTTGAATTACCGAAAGATTACGATGTCGAGATATTATACTATCCCGGTAAAGCCAATGTTATGGCAGACGCTCTCAGTCGTAAGTCAACGGGAAGCTTAGTACATATTGATGCAGGTAGAAAGGGGTTGATTAGAGAGCTTCATTAGCTAGCCAATATGAGAATCAGATTGTTAGACTCTGATGACAGAGGTGTTAGTGTACACAATACATCAGAATCATCTTTGGTAGCCGAGGTAAAAGCACGGCAATATGAAGATCCTACCTTAGTACGATTGATAGAGAGCATTCAGCAGTGTAAAATTACAGTTTTTGAGATTGGAGTAGATGGGGCACTGAGGTACCAGGGCCGATTATGTGTGCCTAATGTGGCAGGGTTGCGAGAGAAGATTATGATTTAGATTCATCAATTCCGATATTCCATCCATCCCGTCTTGACAAAGATGTATCATGATGTTAAGGAGAAGTATTGGTTGGATAACATGAAGAAGTCTATTGCAGAATTTGTAGCCTAGTCCTAATTGTCAACAAGTAAAGATCGAACATCAGAAACCCAGTGGATTGCTTCAGAATATAGATATTCCGACCTGGAAATGGGAGGTGATTAATATGGACTTCATTATTGGATTACCTCGCATTTATCATAAGTTTGACTCCATCTAGGTGATAGTTGATAGACTTACAAAATGTGCCCATTTTCTGCCAGTGAAGACAATTTACACGGTTGAGGATTATGCGAAGTTGTATATCAAGGAAATTGTTAGGCTGTATGATGTGCCAGTATCTATGATATCATACCGAGGAGCTCAATTTGCGGCTAACTTTTGGTGGTCTTTTCAGAAGGATTTAGGCACACAAGTGAGTCTCAGCGCTGCATTCCATCCACAAACTGACGGAGAGGCTGAACGTACCATTCGGACACTTGAAGATATGCTACGAGCATGTGTTTTAGATTTCAAGGGGAATTGGGATGACCATCTTCCACTCATAGAATTTTCCTACAATAATAGCTACCATTCTAGTATTAAAATGGCCCAGTACGAGGCACTATACGAGAGGAAATGTAAATCACCACTTGGATGGTTCGTAGTCGGTGAAACATAATTATATGGGCCAGATTTGATTCACCAAGACATTGAAAAGGTGAAAGTGATACAAGAGCGACCGAGGACGACGCAAAGCAGGCAAAAGTCTTATTCCAATGTCCAACGTCGTGATATGGAGTTTGAGGTTGGTGATTGGTTTTCTGTTGGAATCCACGATGAATTAGACTTACCATAAACCCTTACATTCGAGGATTAATGTTCCGAAGGGGGGAGGGTGTTACAACCCATATTCATGTACGTTAGTTCATGCCTTAAGTTAGTCGACGTAAATATGAGAAGAGATTATATTTGAGACGATAAGAAGTTAATCCTATTGGTCTTAAATAATACAAGGGTGTATAAGGGTGGTTAACAAGTATTAGAATTTAAACGAATCAAGGATGTTGTAACCCGTATTTTCGGGTAAACCTAGAGGTGCTTAATATTAACAAGAGGTATTGTTTTAAGGTATTTGAATCATATAATATTCGTACCATAAGTCTTGAAGTCAAACGAGTTATGAAACAAAAGTTGTCGCAACTTACATTCATAATTTTACTTAAACTCTAGGTTAAATGTTACTAAGATTTTCTCCCAATTTACGGGGAATAACGGGGTGATATACCCACAAAATTGAATATCTATTAGTCTAGTTTCCAACGTATTAAACCGTTTATCGATACAATCTTAGAGTAGAGAGATATTTGCATTTTCACGAGACAGAGCTAAACAGCTCTCTATGGGGCCCACATAGGCGGTTTAAGATATATGGATAAATAAAAGATGCCTCAACCCCGTTTTTAGTCATTATTTTTCTGTATATTCAGAACTTAGAACCCTAAAAACACTCTCTCAAGTATCTCACATGATCCAAGACCCAAACAAAGGGCAAACAACACAAATCAAGTGTCAGAAATCCCGTGGCGCTAGTAAGTTTCTTATTCTTCTAGTGGTTGCTGATTTATGTGTTGTTAAAGCTCGTGTGGGAGGTTGTTTTAAGTGGTTTATGTTCCGTAAATACTCCCTAAAGCTTTTAATATCAATCCTAGGCGATTTCAATTCTTCTAATGTGATTCTAGTGCCGAAAAACCGTAATTGACTGCTAGTTTCGCTTCCTTGTTCTTGTAGCAGCATTGGAGGGATATTTCATGGATTATTATTGGTTGTTTGGGATTTTTGGTGATTTTTTTGACTTGTTTAAAGTCATATAAATAGAGGAGGTTCTGTCCGTTTCATCATAAAATAGGTTGTGGTCGATACATAATAGTTACAACGCTTAAACGATAACGGTAGTGTCATTTCTCTTGTTGTAGACTAAGGTGTGTTGACATTTGCATAGATAGAGGTTGGGAAGTATATACAAGGTATATGAGGCTATCCCTTTCCTTCTTTTGCATGACTCCGATTGTACATAAGTTAATGAACGAGCTTCCAAAGATACTCTACTCTTAGAAGCTAGCAGTTACATTGTTTCCCTTCTTATGGAACATGTGATGTTGAGGCTGCTTTTCTTATTCTTATGTTATCATTGTTGTTGGTACTTCCTGATTCTTATAAGATTCTTGATGAAGAGTTAGTCCTAATAATGTGTACAGAGGATACCGGCCTTACGTCACTCTGAAAGGTTCAGAATATGATTCCAATGAGTTCAACATGCATTATACAAATGTATATATTTTACTCTATCGAGCAGAGCTATAGTCAGCTGGGTACGACACCTATTGTGCAACCACTGATCAATTGGGTTTTACCGAGCTCCACGTGGCAGGATATGATTCTACCAAGCCTTATAATGGTCGTGTACATTTTTACGGAGCCTATCATGGTCGGGTATGATATGATGATGATGATGATGATGCCCACTAAGGCATATGTTTTAGAAGTTTGTGTGTGTGTGTGTGTGTGTGTATGTGTGTGTGTGTATATATATATATATCATTATATCAGTATCCCTCAGAGGTACCTAGATGTTACATGTTGTATATTCTCTATCCCCGTTTACATTATTATTCTTACTTATGCTTTCCTACCTTACATACTCAGTGTACTTTATTCGTATTGACATCCTTTTATTTGTGGACACTGCATGTCGTGCTGTAGGTCCTGATAGACAGGTAGACCCAGCTCCCCCACCATAGTAGGTTGCCCAGTTCAGCGGTTATTGGAGAGATCCCTTCTCCGGACTTGCCTTTGTCTTGGTATGCATTTTTGTTATAGACATTATGGGTATATCGGGGCCTTATTCCGGCAATGTTGCAGCACTTATGCTCCTTTAGAAGCTCATAGATAGGTGTCGACTCATGTATAGTTTGGTATTCCTTGTTGGCTGATTTTCGTTGTATAGTCTTTCATGGCAGCGTGGTAGCTCGTACGTTATATATAGTTTCTTGGCAATCTTGTCATGCCATGTTATGTATGTTCATACCATTATCTTTTATTGTTGGTTGTTCATGATCCATATCTACTATTTATATTGATCTCGTCGGCACTTAAAAATTATAAGGAAGGTTAGATAAAATGTACGTTGGTCCTCTGCAAGTATGGCCCGGGTGCTAGTCATGATCCTCCAGTTTGGGTCATGACAATCCCCCATTTCAGGAATGGCCATGGGGACAGAGTCGAATGTGTGGGTTTTGCCTGTTGGTATACTAGTCGTGTGTAGCATTGGAACTTATGACATTTTTGTATGAAGTCTTTGGCGTCTTATTCCATGCGAGGCCGATAATATCCTTCCCCTACCAACATGAACACCAACACCAAAGAACCTGCGCTCAAGTGATTTCCGCATATCCCTTTGTGGACTTCTCTCATGACATAATTAGCTTCTGACACTCCTAAGCACCGGGACAGCGAGCCTCGGAAGGATTTTCTATACAATTGGCCTCTCTTGAAGCTATAACGTGCAGCTTTGGCGCGTAACACCCGTGATGATTTGGGGTCTTCGGGAAACTTCCCTTGCTCGAGATAGTCGATTATTTCATTTCTCCAGTCCCAGACCATACTAGTTGAATTTACCTCATACTAACCATCTGTATCTAGGACTGAGTTCATCAATTGCACTACCGTCCCGAACTCCAATCCTTTTTATTTATGTCGATGATCCTAAGTTTGCTAATGCATCCGCTTCACATTTGAGTTCGATAACCTAGCATCAAGTCCCGGGTCTAATTAAAGCCGTACAATCAAAGCTCCATACTCTGTTTGATTGTTAGTTAAAGGGATCATTCTAATGGCTTGCCTTGAGGTTTCTCCCAAAGGCGTGATTAAGATTATTCCGAGTCCGGACCCGTTTAATTGTTAGTTAAAGGGATCATTCTAATGGCTTGCCTTGAGGTTTCTCCCGAAGGCGTGATTAAGATTATTCCGAGTCCGGACCCGTTTACGTTAGGAGCTCCATCGGCAAATAAGGCCCAAAACCCCTGATGTCGATTCTGACACCAATACTACCTCCTTGTTTTCCAACGACAGTAGTCCCGAACTAAGATCGATCACGAAGTCATCCAAGATATGCGACTTAATTGTAGTCCTTGCTTTATATTTTTGTCGAACTCACTCATTTCGACGGCCCATTTGGCCACTGCTTGAGAGCTAGGGTTTATGGAGGATGTTCCGCAAAAGGAAAGTAGTCACCACAATTATCAGGTGGCACTAGAAGTAGGGCCTCAGCTTTCGAGCAGCGAAAACAAGAGCTAAGGCCAATTTTTCCAAATGTAGGTAGCGAGTGTTTGCTCCCGTTAAAAAATTGCTATCGTAATAAATGGGAAATTGTGTACCTTCATCCTCCCGGACTAAAACCGGACTTACCGCAAGTTCCCGAGGTAAACTAGAAATATTTCACCTTCTTTTGGTTTGAGAGAAATGGAGGGCTTGATAAGTACTTATTCAGGTCCCTCAGAGCCTGCTGGCACTCCGATGTCGAAATCATTTTTCTTTTTGAGCAGTATGAAGAAGCGATGAAATTTTTCTAATGATCGGGAAATGAACTTGCTCAAAGCTGCTAATCTTCTTGTGAGCCTTTAGACTTCCTTTTCATTCGAAAATTGATCCGAGATATCCTCTATGGACTTGATTTTGTCGGGGTTTACCTTAATTCCCTTTTGTGAGACCAGAAATCCTAGAAACTTACCAGAATTGACCCTAAATGCGCATTTCTCTGGATTAAGTTTCATGTTATGTTTCCTCAGGATGTCAAATGATTCTTGAAAATGCTTAAAGTGCTTACCTGCATTCAAAGACATAACAAGCATTTCATCTATATAAAGTTACATAGTCTTTCCTATATTCTTTTCAAACATCTTATTTACGAGTCATTGATAAGTGGCTCCGGTGTTTTTCAACCCGAAGGGCATCACATTGTAACAATATGTATCGAAATTTGTTATAAACAAAGTCTTTTCCTGATTTTTCGAGTTCATCTTGATTTAGTTGTACCCGCAATAAGCATCGAGGAAACTCATTAACTTGTGACTGACAGTGGCATCAGTCATTTGATCGATATTTGGCAGTGGGAACGAGTCTTTCGGGCATGGCTTATTAAGGTCTTTATAGTCTACACATATGCAAAACTTATTTTTCTTCTTAGGGACTACTATTACTGGCTAGCCATTTCATATATCTTACCTCTTGGATCGAACCGATATTAAGCAAGCGGGTTAACTCTTCTTTGATGAGTTTATTCATGGCCTCAGCAATAGAGCATTTCTTTTTTCTTACCGAAGGTACTTTGGGATCACAACTTAACTTGTGCATGTCTACTTCTGTCGGGATACCTGTCATATCCTCGTGTGAACTTGAAAAACAATCGGCATCAAATTTAAAGAATTCAATAAAACCAGACCGGAGCTTCGGGTGCAGTCCTGTTCCCAAATGGAATTTTCTTTCTAGGAATTCTTCGAACAATGCAACTTGCTCCAGTTCCTCTGTCGTGGACTTCGTTGCATCTGTCTCTTCTGGAACTTGGAAATATCTCGGCACCTGATAATGTTTTGATGACTCTGCTCCAGGCTAACTTCTTCTAGATCGGGAGTAGGTGACGCTTTCTGTAATTGCTATGTTGTGTGCTCCTTACCTTTGCTACTGGAAATCAACATTGCATTCATCTCCCTATCTTCCAGTTGATCACCTCTTATCTGCTTGATTCCTTCAAGCGTTGGAAACTTTAACAATTGGTGATGTGTTGAGGGTACAACTTTCATCTCGTGTAACACGTGAGCTGACCATGCCGGTCCAAGTTGTGACTAAGGGAGGTCGAGGACCTGGTTGTGAGGATATTAATACCATAGCGTGTGAGCTATCAGCGTAGCACGTGAACTGACCGTGCGGGTCCACATATTGATACCATAGTGCGTGAGTTGTCCGTGTAGCACGTGAGCTGACTGTGCAGATCCAGGTATTGATATTATGGCACATGAGTTGTCCATGCTTAGCACTTGGGCTTTAAGAGATCCTCCGGAGTCTATACATACCCCCAGCGAGCGTAGAGTGTTGGGTGTAATAAGTTTTGAGTGTTGAGCGCTGAGTAAGAGTGATGAGTGATGGAGTGGCACTGTTGTAAGGTTGCATTTACTTTTGTTGTTGCTGCATTTACCTGTTAATTTCTTTGTGGCATTTACTGAGTTATGGAATTTACCTGTTTATTTTTTATTATTTTAAATTGTGATAAATAAATAATTAGATTGTTTTGCTTAGCTCGCCACTACTGCTCAGTTCCTTAGTTATTTCTGTTACTAACTGAGTCGGTTGTACTCATACTAAACCTTGCTCTTTAAGTGCAGATCCAGGTGAGTTAGAGCGCGACGATCATTGAGTTCAGGCCGGCTATCTGTGGAGATTGCAAGGTAGCTGCTAGTGTCCGCAGTACCTTGTTACTCCTATTGTCATTTCTTGTTTTGGACAGTTAGACAGTTTATATATCTTAGTTCCTAGTTTTAGACGCTTATGACTTAGTGACACCCCGATGTTTGGGGCTCGTTTCCTTACTTTATATTAATTATATTTAGAGTTGATTTAGTTTATGAAAATTTCAAATATTGGATATGTTTATTAAATTCTTATAATCGATTTTTAGAAAATAGGCTTGCCTTGTAACACGATAGGTGCCATCACGACATGGTTAGATTTGGTTCGTGACAAGAAGCCAAACTTTGTGTCAACGGAAGTAAAAAGCTCTCTCACCGCCTTTTAGGTTCATCTACCCTAGTTACCAACTGAGTTTTATGATGGTATTATCCTAGCAAAAATTGGAAATGCCATTGGAAAATTATTAAAAGTGTATGCGTGCACATCCACTACACTAAGGGGTCGTTATGTCAGATTATGTATTGAGCTTCACTTGAGGTTCCAGTCATCCCCTTCATCAACATTGGCCATCACAAACAACTCATCCAATATGAAGGAGATAACACTCTATGCAAACAATGCAGACGACTAAGACATGTGGCAACAAGGTGTCAATATGTAAAATCTCCATTGCCGGTGCAGAACACCCTCCCAGACAAACCAAATCCTCACCCAAACAAAGTAAATAATGTCCATGAAGTAAATGGAGAAGTCTGGCAGATGGTTAAGTTCCCCAGAAAAAAAACCAATGGAAGGGGTACTGAACTACCCAAAAACCAGGTAGTTACTCAAATCCTCCACATCCAATACCGGGTAAGTCTCCTACTCAATTACCTAATACTAGCTTTATCCCTTCTAACACTCAAACTGTGAATAATACTAAAGAATTTAGTAATCATTCCAATTTTTCTCCAAGAAATCACGTTAACTGTAGCAACAAAATTTTCACCTTGGAGAATTTGCCCATAAAAGCTGTGGTTAATGATTTTCATAATACAAAAACCAATTTGTTTTTAGGAAATAAAAACGTGGCATTAATCAATTCCCCCCCCTAGTGACAATGTGTTTTGCATGGAGGAGAGTGAATTATCTAACATGCAATTGTTAAATTCCCTCACTTATGATAATAAAGAGGATAATCTCCAACGACCCGGCCGGTCGTTTGGTGAGATTAGCCCCGTTTCCCCCATTTCTAATTTATCATATATTGTTTAGCCTGTTTATGTTGTGTTGGGTCGGATGATTTGAGTTCGGAGTGGTCGTGGTGAGAACAGAGGCACTTAGCCTCTTGAAGTAGCCTAATAGTTGAAAAGTCAAACTGAGAGTTGACTTATTGGTAAACGATCTCGAAATGTGGATTTTATGGTTCGGATAGCTTCGTTAGATGATTTGGGACTTAGAACTGTGTTCGAATGAAGTTTCGATGTCCGGTGTAGAATCAAGCTTGAATTGGCAAAAGTTAGTTTTTGGCGATTTCCGGTCGGCAGTGGAAAAATAGGCTATCATGGTCAGAATGGAATTCCGGAAGTTGGAACAGGTTCGCGACGTCATTTTGGATATGTGTGAAAATTTTAGTCAATCGGATGTATTTTGGTTGGTTTCGTCATCATTGGCGAAATTTAGATGTTTCAAAGTTCATAGGCTTGAATTTGATGTAATTTTGGTGTTTTCGTGTTGTTTTTTTGGTGTTTCGGAGGCTCGACTAAATTTGAATGATGCTATGGGGTGTGTTGGTATGTTTGGTTGGGGCCCTGAGAGGCTCGGGATTGATTTCAGATGGTTGGCGGAGGTTTGAACTTAGGAAAAATTGCAGCAAAAAGCTGGTGGTGTTAATCTTCTGGTGTGGCTGCACATGCGGATGGGCAACCGTAGGTGCGACGCCGCAGGTGCAAAGGTCCGCGCGCAGGTGCAAAAAGAGGCTAGGCAGGAGGAGTCCGCAGGTGCGAAGAGTTAGCCTCACCTGCGAAGCCGCATGTGCGGAAAAGGGATCGCAGGTGCGAGGATTGGACTGTTAGTGGATTTTTGCAGGTGCGGGTCCGCAAGTGCGGATTAACTGGGCAGAACAGCATAAAAAAATGCCTCTGCGAAATTTTTGTTATTCTTCCATTGTTGCATGCGAGTAGAGCTTATTTGAGAGCAAATTGAAGAAGGTCTTCAAGGATCTTCAGTGGAGGTAAGTTTCCGGACTATATAACTCGTTTCTATGCTATTTTGTTTCGGATTAGGCTTGTAATTTGAAGAATTAAAGTGGAAAAAGTTGGGGAAAATGGGGAGGAAGATTGGAAATACTTTTGGTAATTTGAGTGGGCAATTATGGTACGATTGTTGATTTTTTTAGTATGTATAGAATTGTGGGAGGATGAGGATTCTAGTGATGTAAATTTTATCAAATTTTGAGACGTGGGCCCGGGGCTCGGGTTTGGCCTAATTTCGAGAATTGTGTAAAAAATTTATTTCTTTCGACTGGGTTTTGTTCCATTAGCATGTATTGATGATGTTAATCTGGTTTTGGTTAGATTCGGAGCTTTTGGGAGCCGATTCGAGGGGAAAACGTATCGCAGAGTAGCTTTTGGGTTGTTTTGAGGTAAGTAACGATTGTAACTCTAAACCTAAGGGTATGACACCCCGTGATCTGTTATTGTGTTGATAAATGAGGTGACACACATGCTAGGTGATGAGCGTGGGGGCGTGCACCGATAGGGATTGGGACTTGGTCCGCCCCGTAGCGACTGTTAAGCCGCGTATTCAATTTGAAACATTACGACATCCTGTCCTTCAGAAGTTTATACTTGTTTATGGGCATGTTTGGGGCCTTGTGCCGACCTGATTAGACCCTCAGGGGGTACTTTTACACTATTCTACCCCTATCCTGTTAGTAAATTGTAAACTCAGTCATGTTTCCTACTTGCTGTTATTTTCACTGTTATCACACTTCTTTGAAAACTCTGAAAAGTATTTGGGGCTGAGCCCCGTGAGTCGAGATAAATTGCACAAGTGGCTAGTGAGGGTGATTGAGTCAGGACGAGAGCCGAGTATGTGAGGATAGGCTATGGATCGGGCTGCACGTCGCAGCAGTATATATGTGTTAGGCCGAGCGCCGGGTATGTGAGGATAGTTATGGGACGTGCTGCTAAATTTTGGTGTAATTATGGGATATATTGATAATCTGAAATGGTTGACTAGCCTAGTTCCATGATAGGTGCCATCACGGCCGGCTTGGGATTTGGGGTCGTGAATAGTTGGTATCAGAGCCTAGGATTACATCGGACTCAACGGTCATGAGCAGGTTTAGTAGAGTCTTGCGAATCGGTACCGAGACATCTGTACTTATCTTCGAGAGGCAACAGAACCTTTAGGAACAATCTCATTTTTCTTGAATTCTGTCGTGCCATTTGATTGATTCTGGAAATCTAAACTTCTACTGTTTCATTCTCTCACAGATGGTGAGGACTCGCGCCACCGATCAGGGCAATCAGCCACCGGCTAGACCAGCGAGGGATCGAGGCCGTTGTCGAGGCTGTGGTGCAGGTAGCCAGGGCAGTATCAGTTGATCCCCCTACTGTTCAGGATCAGGTTCCCGCCACAGATACTCTAGCAAGACAGGCTCAGGCACCGGCAGTGCCTATTGTTATTCCAGGTCTTAAGGAGATCTTGGCCCAGATCTTGACGATGTGTACCACTCTTGCTCAGGCAGTTGCCGCTACTTCTCAGGTCGGGGGATGCAGTCAGACTCCAGTTGCCCGGACACCTGAGCAGGCTACTCAGGGCCAGTAGACACTGGGGGGCGGTTCTAGCCCAGATGGTTGCTCCAGTTTAGTACTTCGTGGTCCCAGCTATGCCAGATGATGAGCAGCATATGATGGAGAGGTTTAGTAGACTACAGCCTTCGACATTTAGTGGTGCTGAGGGCGAGGATGCCCAGGGTTTTCTAGATAAGTTCTAGAGGATGCTACATACAGCTGGGATTTTGGAGACCAATGGGGTATCATTTGCTACTTTTCAGTTCTCTGGTGCTTCCTTCACTTGGTGGGAGTCTTTTCAGAGGCGTAGGCCTGTTGGTTCAACACCCCTTACCTGGCAGCAGTTCTCCACTATCTTCTTGTAGAAGTATGTACCCCAGTCTCACCGGGAGGAGAAGCGCAGGCATTTTGAGCAGATGCGTCAGGGGGAGCTATAAGAGACGCAGTACGATATGCGGTTTTCAGAGTTGGCTCGTCATGCCACCGAGTTGGTCCCTAATGATAGGGAGAGGATTAGGAGGTTTATATATGTCCTTACTTATCAGCTCCGCCTTTTCATGACCCGGGAGAGAGTATCAGATGCTACATTCGAGCAGGTTGTTGATATTGCTTGAGATATTGAGTCGGTCCGCCGCCCGGAGCAGGTAGAGAGGGAGGCCAAGAGGCCTCGTGGATCGGGTGGTTCTAGTGGTTCTCCTTCCAGGGGGCAGTTTCAGCATGGCAGGGGTCGTTCATTCAGGCCTCCTCGGTTAAGTCACCCAGCCTATAGTGGTGCATCTTCGGGGCATGGTCCCCGCGGTTTTTATCCAGGCCATTCTTCATTCGGTGCCCTACCAGCCCAGAGTACATCTTGAGCACCATCAGCCAGGTTTCTTCTATGCATGGTTCTCCTAGTGGCCATTCTAGTGCCAGGGGTTCATTTCATTCCCAGTCTCCAACTCCAGGGAGCTGTTATGAGTGTGGAGAGTTCGAGCATATGAGGAGGCAGTGTCCTCATCTTCTTAGAGATCCATCTCAGCTGAGGGGTCAGCCTTCAACTTCAGCTCCAATTACTTCACCACCCACCCAGGCAGCCACGGGTGGTAGTCAGTCAGCTAGAGGCCGTCCTAGAGGGGGAGGTCGAGCAGGTAGAGGTCAGGCCCGTATGTATGTCTTTCCATTCAGGCCAGATACTATGGCCTTCGATGCAGTGATCGTAGGTATTTTCTCAATCTGTTGCCGAGATGCTTTGGCTTTATTTGACCATGGTTCTACGTATTCCTATGTTTCTTCATATTTTGCCCATTTTCTGGATATGCCCCGTGAGTCTTTAGTTACATCTGTTCATATGTCGACTCCGGTGGATGATACTGTTATTGTGGACCGTGTGTATCTGTCGTGTGTGATATCTATTGGGGGTATGGAGACCCGAGTGGACCTACTGTTACTCAGCATGGTCGATTTTGATGTGATATTGGGCATCGCCTGGTTATCTCCCTGCCATGCCGTTCTTGATTGTCACGCTAAGACCATGAGCTTAGCTATGCCCGGATGTCCGAGGGTTGAGTTAAGAGGTTCTTCTTATTATGTGCCTAGCAGGGTGATTTCCTACCTGAAAGCTCAGCGTATGGTTGAGAAAGGGTGTTTATCGTATCTGGCTTTTGTGAGGGATGTCAGTGGTGAGACTCCCGCTATTAATTCGGTTCCTATGGTCCGTGACATTCCGGACGTGTTTCCTGCAGACCGGCCAGGTATGCCTCCTGACAGGGACATTGATTTTGGTATTGACCTGGTGCCAGGCACTCAACCTATTTCTATTCCACCTTATTGTATGACACCAGCGGAGCTAAAAGAATTAAAGGAGCAGCTTTAGGAACTCCTAGATAAGGGATTCATTCGGCCTAGTGTGTCACTTTGGGGTGCACCAGTGTTGTTTGTAAAGAAGAAGGATGGTTAACTGAGAATGTGTATTGATTATCGACAGTTTAACAGAGTTACGGTGAAAAACCGGTATCCCTTGCCTCGTATAGATGACTTGTTTGATCAGTTTCAGGGTGCCAAAGTATTTTCTAAGATTGACTTGTGTTCCGGTTATCATCAGTTGAAGATTCGGGGGGCCAGACATCCTGAAGACTACTTTTAGGACTAGATATGGTCATTACGAGTTTTTGGTTATGTCATTCGGGATGACCAGCCTTTATGCACTTGATGCATAGTGTATTCCGGCCTTATCTGGATTCTTTCTTCATCGTGTTCATTGATGATATCTTGGTGTATTCCCGATCTCGGGAAGATCACTAGCAGCATTTGAGAGTTGCACTTCAGACCTTGAGAGAGAAGATATTGTATGCAAAATTTTCGAAGTGTGAGTTCTGGCTTGATTCAGTAGCATTCTTGGGGCACGTGGTGTCCAGTGAGGGTATTCAGGTTGATCCGAAGAAGGTAGAGGCGGTGTAGAGTTGGCCTAGACCGTCATCAGCTACTAAGATTCGCAGTTTCCTTGGTTTGGCAGGGTACTACCGCCGTTTCGTAGAGGGATTTTCATATATTATAGCACCTATGACTAGACTGACCTAGAAGGGTGCTCAGTTCAGGTGGACTGAGGAGTGTGAGGGGAGCTTTCAGAAGCTCAAGTCAGCTTTGACTACAACTCCGGTATTGATTTTGCCTACGGGTTCAAGTTCTTATACAGTTTACTGTGATGCCTCGAGAGTTGACCTTGGAACGGTTTTCATGTAGGACGGTAGGTTGATTTCCTACGCGTCCAGATAGTTGAAGGTGAACAAGAAGAATTATCCAGTGCATGATCTTGAGCTAGCAACTATTGTTCACGCCTTGAAGATTTTGTGTCATAATTTGTATGGAGTGCATTCGGAAATTTTCACTGATCACCATAGTTTGCAGCATCTGCTTAAGTAGAAGGATCTGAATTTGCGTCAGAGGAGGTGGTTGGAGCTTCTCAAGGATTATGACCTCACTATCTTATATCTTCCGGGGAAGGCCAATGTAGTGGCCGATGCCCTGAGTCACAGAGCGGAGATTTTGGGGAGTTTAGCCTACCTTCCAGTAGCAGAGCGACCTTTAGCACTTGATGTTCAGGCTTTAGAAGGTCAGTTGGTGATAAGATTAGAGCACGCCAGTATGATAATCCACATCTGCTTGTTCTTCAATACATGGTCCGTCACGGTGATTCCATGGATGTGGTTATTGGTTATGATGGGTTCATGAGGATGCAGGGCCGGATTTGCATGCCCAATGTGGATGGGCTTTGAGATTTGATTCTAGCTGAGGCCATAGTTCGCAGTATTGCATCCATCCGGGTGCTGCGAAGATGTATCAGGATCTGAAACAACATTATTGGTGGAGGCGGATGAAGAGAGATATTGTTGAGCTTGTGGCTCGGTGTCTCAACTGTCAGCAGGTCAAGTATGAGCACCAGAGGCAAGGTGGACTACTTAAGAGATTTGATATTCCGGAGCAGAAGTGGGAGCGGATCACCATGGACTTCGTAGTTGGGCTCCCACGGACTTCAAGGAGGTTTGATGCTATATGGGTTATTGTGGATCAGCTGACCAAGTCCGCGCACTTCATTCCTGTTGGTACTACTTATTCTTCGGAGCGGTTAGCTGAGATTTATATCAGGGGGATTGTCTGATTGCATGGGGTTCCAGTTTCTATCATTTCTGACATAGGTACTCAGTTCACATCTCAGTTTTGGAGAGCTGTACAGAGAGAGAGTTGGGTACTCAGGTCGAGTTGAGCACAATGTTTCATCCTCAGACCGACGGGCAGTCGGAGCGTACTATTCAGATTTTGGAGGATATGTTACGTGCATGTGTCATTGATTTTGGGGGTTCATAGGCCCAATTTCTACGACTCGCGGAGTTTGTATATAATAATAGTTATCAGTCGATTATCCAGATGGCTCCGTATGAGTCTTTATATGGTAGGAAGTGCAGATCTCCGGTTGGTTGGTTTGAGCCGGGCGAGGCTAGGCTATTGGGCACAGACTTGGTTCGTGATGCGTTGGGTAAGGCGAAGTTGATTCAGAAATGGCTTCGCACGGAGCAGTCTAGGCAGAAGAGCTATGCGGACCGGAAGCTCCGGGATGTGTCTTTTGGGGATAAGGTGTTGCTGAAGGTGTCACCCATGAAGGGTGTTATACGGTTCGGGAAGAGGGGAAAGCTGAGTCCCACGTTCATTGGGACATTTGAGGTGCTTCAAAGGATTGGGGAGGTGGTTTATAGACTTTCCTTGCCTCCTAGCTTGTCGAGTATTCATCCGGTATTCCATGTTTCGATGCTCCGGAAGTATGTTGGTGACCCGTCTTATGTTTTTGAATCCAACACGGTTCAACTCGAGGGTGATATGTCATATGAGGTTGGGCCAGTGTCTATTTTGGGTCGTCAGATCAGAAAGTTGAGGTCTAAGCACAGAGCTTCAGTGAAGGTTCAGTGAAGAGGACAGCCGATGGAGGATGCCATATGGGAGGCCGAGCGGGAGATCCGGACAGATATCCTCACTTATTCGAGACTCCAGGTATGTTTCTAGACTCGTTCAAGGACGAACATTTGTTTAAGAGGGGGAGGATGTAACGACCCAGCCGGTCATTTCATGAGATTAGCCTCGTTTCCCCAATTTCTACTTTATCTTATATTGCTTAGTCTGTTTATGTTGTGTTGGGTCGGATGGTTTGAGTTCGGAGTGGTCGTGGTGAGAACAGAGGCACTTAACCTCTTGAAGTAGCCTAATAGTTGAAAAGTCAAACTGAGAGTTGACGTATTGGTAAACGACCTCGGAATGCGGATTTTATTGTTTGGATAGCTTTGTTAGGTTATTTGGGACTTAGGAGTGTGTTCGGAATTAAGTTTCGATGTCCGGTGTAGAATTAGGCTAGAATTGGCGAAAGTTAGTTTTTGACGATTTCCGGTCAACAATGGAAAAATAGGCTATCGTGGTCAGAATGGAATTCCGGAAGTTAGAATAGGTTCGTGACTTCATTTTGGATATGTGTGCAAATTTTTAGGTCAATCGGATGTGTTTTGGTTGGTTTCGGCATCATTGGCAAAATTTAGAAGTTCCAAAGTTCATAGGCTTGAATTTGATGTAATTTCAGTGTTTTCGTGTGGTTTTTATGGTTTTTTGAAGGTTCGACTAAGTTTGAATGATGCTATGGGGTGTGTTGGTATGTTTGGTTGGGGCCCCGAGGGGATCGGGATTGATTTCGGATGGTTGGCGGAGGTTTGAACATGGGAAATTTGTAGCAAATAGCTGCCGATGTTAAGCTGCTGGTGTGGCCGCACCTGCGGATGGGCAGCCGCAGGTGCGACGCCACAGGTGTAAAGATCCAGGCGCAGGTGCGGAAAGAGGCTAGGTAGGAGGCGTCCTCAGGTGCGAAGATTGTGTCGCACTTGCGAAGCCGCAGGTGCCGAAAAGGGACCGCAGGTGAGAGAATTGGACTGTTAGTTGGTTTTCGCAGGTGCGCACCTGGGACCGCAGGTGCGGGTCCGTAGGTGCGAGGAAAGGTCCGCATGTGCGGATTAACTGGGCAGAACAGTATAAAATAATTCCTCCGCAAAATTTTGGTTATTCTTCCATTGTTGCATGCAGGTGGAGCTTATTTAAGAGCAAATTGAAGAAGGTCTTCGAGGGTCTTCAGTGGAGGTAAGTTCCCGGACTATATAACTCGTTTCTATGCTATTTTGTTTCGGATTAGGCTTGCAATTTGAAGAATTAAAGTGGAAAAGTTGGGAAAAATGGGGAGGAAGATTGGAAATTCTTTTGGTGATTTGAGTGGGCAATTATGGTCCGATTGTGGAGTTTTTTGTATGCATAGAATCATGGGAGGATTAGGATTCTAGTGATGTAAATTTTATCGAATTCCGAGAGCTCGGGGCTCAGGGCTTGGGTTTGGCCGAATTTCGAGAATTGTGTTAAAAAAATGTATATCTTTTGATTGGGTTTTGTTCTGTTAGCGTGTATTGATGATGTTAATCTGATTTTTGGTTAGATTCAGAGCTTTTGGGAGCCGATTCGAGGGGCAAGCTCATCGCGGAGTAGCTTTTGGGATGTTTTAGGTAACGATTATAACTCTAAACCTGAGGGTATGACACCCCGTTATCTGTTATTGTGTTGATAAATGAGGTGACACACATGCTAGGTGACGAGCGTGGGGGCATGCACCAATAGGTATTGGGACTTGGTCCATCCCGTAGCGACTATTAAGCAGCGTATTCGATTTGAAACCTTACGACATCCTGTCTTTCAGAAGTTTATACTTGTTTATGGGTTGTGAGTCATGTTTGGGGCCTTGTGCCGGTCTGTTTAGACCCTTAGGGGTATTTTCCATGTTTGGGGCCTTGTGCCGACCTGTTTAGACCCTCAGGGGTACTTTTACACTATTTTACCACTATCTTGTTAGTAAATTTTAAACTCAATCATGTTCCCTACTTGCTGTTATTTTCATTGTTATCACACTGTTTTGAAAACTCTAAAAATTATTTGGGGATGAGCCCCGTGAGTTGAGATACATTTCCCAAGTGGCTTGTGAGGTGACTGAGTCAGACCGAGAGCCGAGCATGTGAGGAGGGCTGCACGCCGCAACAATATATATGTGTTAGGCCGAGCGCCGGGTATGTGAGGATAGTTATGGGACGGGCTGCACACCGCAGCAATATATGTGTTATATATTATATGTGAGTCGGGCTGCATGCCGCAGCAATATAGATTATATATATATGGATCGGGCTGCACACCGCAGCAATATATGTGTTATATATTATATGTGAGTCGGGCTGCATGCCGCAGCAATATAGATTATATATATATGGATCGGGCTGCACACCGCAGCAATATATGTTATATATATGGATCGGGCTGCACGCTGCAATAATATACATATTGGATCGGGCTGCACGCCGCAACAAATATAGCGCTTGGGCTGAAGGAGCCCCTCCAGGAGTCTGTACACCCCCAATTTAGTCGACTATAATATGGATTGTAGCTCTAAACCTGAAGGTATGACCCCATGTTATCTGTTATTGTGTTGATAAATGAGGTGACACACATACTAGGTGACGAGCGTAGGGCCGTGCACCGATAGGGATTGGGAATTGGTCCTCCTCGTATCGATTATTAATCCGCGTATTCGATTTGAAACCTTACAACATCCTGTCCTTCAGAAGTTTATACTTGTTTATGGGCCGTGAGCCATGTTTGGGGCCTTGTGACGACCTGTTTAGACCCTCAGGGGGTACTTTTATACTATTCTACCACTATCCTGTTAGTAAATTGTAAACTCAGTCATGTTTCCTACTTGGAAAAGTATTTGAGGCTGAGCCCCGTAAGTCGAGATAAATTGCCCAAGTGGCTAGTGAGGGTGACTGAGTCAGGCCAGAGCCGAGTATGTGAGGATAGCTATGGATCGGATTGCACCCCGCAATAGTATATATGCGTTAGGCTGAGCGCCGGGTATGTGAGGATAGTTATGGGACGGGTTGCACGCCGCAGCAATATATGTGCTATATACTATATGTTGGTCGGGCAGCACGCCGCATCAATATAGATTATATATATATGGATCGGGCTGCACGCCGCAACAATGTATGTCATATAGAGGAACGGGTTCGCAACAGATATAGCGCTTGGGCTGAAGGAGCCCCTCCAAGAGTTTGTACACCCCCAGTGAGCGCAGTCGACTATTATATGGATCGGGCTGCACGCCGCAGCAGTATAAATATAAATATGTATGTATAAATGCAGTGGAGCGGGCTGCCTGCTGCAACAGTTGTGTGTGTTCATGGTACTTACTTAGTACGAGTGTTATGTGAGAGCATGAGATACTGAAAGTGGAGTCACGAGCGACTGAGAGGCTTGCCCGAGAGGCTTTATTGTGAGTGATACTCTGCCCGAGGGGCTTATATTCTATGAAAATTCTTTTTTCACTCTTCTTTACACTGAGCCTCTGATAATAAATGTTGGATAAAAGTTTTCATACGAGATTTTTAAATGAAAAACGTGATTTTATGAAATATTCGGAATTGTAGATTTCTGACTTGATTTGCTCATTTCCACTGTTATTCATTATATGGATTTATATGATTTAAAAGGCTCGTAACTACACTCAAGTTTTTAGTTACATTGATTACATACTGAGTTGGCATACTCACGTTACTCCCTGCACCTCTGTGTGCAGATCCAGGTACCGGACCATCCCACTAGTTGATTTCCGGTTGAGCTTGGAGTTGTTCGAGGATTAAGGTAGCTGCTCAGCATCCCCAGCTCACCTCCTTTCTTTCCCTCAGATTATAGTTTATTTTGGTCCTTTGTACCTCAGACTTTGTTGTAGCAAGTCACTGTTGTACATTGTATTTTCAGTCTTAGATGCTCATGACAGTTGACTCCAGGTTTTGGGGAAGTGTGTATTTGTTTATCTTTTTCTGATATTTTTTTAAAAATCTACTAAATTTTGGTGAAATTATGGGATATATTGATAATCTGAAATGGTTGGCTAGCCTAGTTCCATGAAAGGCGTCATCACGACCGGCTTGGGATTTGGGGTCGTGACACAATCACTCAAAAACTACCACTACTAATTACGGGAAATAGACAAAATTAGCTGAAAATCATCTCCCTAATTCCTCTAAACAAATTGATAAGGAACAAAATTACTGCATGGAAGAATACCATGCCCTCCAACACATGTCCCACATGCCCCCCCCCCCCAATAGAACAATTGGCCAATAAGAGCCAACACGCCCTACTACTATACCAAATTCGCTTAAAATCTCATCTCAAACATGCAACCAAGGCATGCAAATAGACCAAATCATTAGCGACCTAGAAAATCACTCTACCCAAACCCTTTCCCCTTCCACCAATAAAAACAACACTAATACTATAAACCACTCCTCTGATAACCAAAATGCCAAGAATACCTATTTCCTAAAGGAGGAGGTACAGACGTGTCCAAATCCTAAGGCATCAAAGAGTTCACACAATGGCCAACCCTCCATCAAACTTGAGCAACCAACAAGAAAACCAAGCAATCTTCTTCATTCAACCACCTCTTCTTCAAGATCATCAACCTCTTTCATGGATAGAACAAGCATTAATGGGTCAAGCAGTGACATTCAAATTGATCCTGGATGGCCAAGAGACAGTGATCATTCTCCAAAACTCTCATTTTCTAGCTCAACTTATTTTCGAAGGAATGCACATGACCATGAGAAACTACCACAACCATGTTTGTCTAAACAACATACTCCACCCAGTAGCTCCCACAATGAATGCACACCAAGCCCAGGCAATGAGGAATTAGTGGAACCTTCCACCCCACTTCAATTCCCTCCAGCCATAGTATATGTCACTGGATCTCCCTTTCTTCCCTCCAGGGGAGATCCAAATCCTAAATCCAATTTTCATGTCCTGGGCATCAGCCTCATACTTCTTTCAGAACCAACCTCAAGCAGTTTCTCCATTAAATAATCCACCACCACAACCAGCCAATCACAATGTGCAAGAACAAGAAGATCCTCAAGTAGGGAATGTAGAAGAAATGAGCTTACTAGGATCGGAACAGAAAATAGAATTCTCAAGTCTAAACGAAGTAAAAGTCTATCTCTTCAGGGAGATGCGAGAGAAGAGGTATGTTCTCAGTCCCCCCTCCCCCCCACTGCCACCCCATCCTTGTGCAAGTAGTCAATGGACATCAGGCCACCACAAGATTCAACGGTGGAGAGCCATGCAATGATACTTGTTCCCTCTCTGAGGAGGAACCCAATGCTCCATGTAAGAATGGAGAATGAATCAAACAACAACCATGCACCAATGATGTATAGGCCTACTAACATAATCATCTTGAACATTCGTGGTGGTAACAACGACAACTTTCGTATAAATTTTAGGGTAATGGTCGATACTCACAAACATTGCATGGTTACTTTTCTAGAAACTCGTATGGAAAATCATATCACCCTATTTAATGACTTCCCGTTTATGGAAATAATTGAGGTTCCATCGTAGGGTCAAGCTGGGGGAATGTTAATTATGTGGGATGCTAGCATAGTGAAAGTTCATGACTCCGTCATAAGGAACCAAGAGATTAATGCCACTGTTGAAGTAACCCCTTTTAATACTACTTGGTTATTTTCCTTGGTATATACTAGTGCTAACTTAGATAAAAGGTGTACTCTTTGGAATAATATTGAAAATATCCATAATAATAATACGAAGCCTTGGCTTTTAGTAGGGGATTTAATGATATCTTTAGTGCAAATGATAAATTTGGTGGTAATCCCATCAATCGTAGGCGGAGTAACACCTTATGGGATAGCATTAATAAGTGTAATCTAATGGACCTGGGATATAAAGGGTGTAAATATATATGGACCAATAATAGAAAAAAAATCTAGAAGGTTAAATATGGAAAAATTAAATAGATTTTTTGTCAATAACAGTTGGATGTCCCTTTTTTCCAAGGCTATGGTCATTCACCTGCCCAGGACTCACTCTGGCCATAACCCCATATTAGTTCAACTTACTCCTAAAAATGTCAATTTTATTAATAAACCTTTTAGATTAGAAACTACTTGGTGCAGGCATCCAGACTTCATTAACATTTTTAAACAATGTTGGTCTAACGGTAACATAACTGAGGCTCAAATAGCTTTCAAGGAAATTGTGCTTAATTGGAAAAATAATACCTTTGAGGATTTCTTCAAAAAAAAAAGACTCCTTGCTAGGTTTAATGGAATTCAATCTTCTCCCACGTACCAAAAAAGCTACTTCTTATAAGATTTAGAATCACAACTTCAACTAGAATACAACAATATTCTTAAAATGGAACAAGAATTTTGGAAATTACGCTCCAGAATTTCTTTGTTAAATGAGGGCGACGCCAATACTAAATTCTATCAATTAATGGCCTCTAACCGTAAGCGTCGTAATTATATTATGTACTTCACCAACAACAATGGTGAATGGATCACCGACCCTGAACAAATATTAAATCACACCCTTAAATTCTTTGAAAATACTCTCACAACCTCTAAATCCATCTCTCATAGAAAGACTACCCTCAATGATCCTACTTGTCACAATAATATTGATTTATGTAGTCTTGATACTCCCTTATCAAATGTGAAAATTACCAAGGCAGTTTTTTTCTTTCAAACCTTTCAAAGCTCCTGGACCGGATGGAATTTATCCTTTTTTCTATCAAAAATATTGTCACATCATCAAAAATTTCGATTAATAACTACTGCCATAAGGTCTTTGATACCCAAATGCTGCCAACTGGTATAAATGAAACCTTTATATGTCTTATCCCAAAATTTGCTAATGCAAACAACCTCAACAATTTTAGACCTATTGGTATCTGTAATATTTCTTACAAGATAATCACTAAAATAATTGCCAACAGGATCAAACCTATCCTAACCTACCTCATTAGTCCTCTTCAATCCAGCTTCATTAAAAATAGAAGAGCTGGTGACAACGTGATTATCATCCAGGAATTAATGAACAACCTTCGTAAAAGTAGAAATTCAAACCCTAACATGCTGATTAAAATTGACCTAGAAAAAATATTTGATAGACTTGAATGGTCTTTTGTCTACAGAACTCTTAGATGTTTCAAATTTCTCTGAAAAATCTCTAATTTAATTATGCACTGTACCAGCTCAATATGAGTTCTTGTTTATGGTACCACTATTGATTTCTTTAGTCCTAGTAGGGATAGCCGCCAAAGAGACCCCTATCCCCTTATATCTTCATCATGTGCTTAGAATTACTCTCAAGACTAATTAATTATCAAATAGACATTTTATAATTGGGACCCGATTAAAATCTCTCATAAAGGCCCCTCCTTCTCCTATGTTTTATTTGCGGATGATATCACCCTAATGGGCAAGGCCAACAAAAAAACTTGCCAATCTACCAAATCATGTATGGATTTTTTCTTCCTTGAATCGGGTCTTTCCATCAATTTTCTCAAATAAAAAATCATCCTTCCAAAAAAATGTCCACTGGATATCACTAATTACTTGTCAAACCTTTTTGGCATGAAAGTTAGTCATGAATTTGGGAAATACTTGGGTTTTCAAATCTTAAATCACAGCCCTAAGCCTAGAGACTTTCAATTTTTAGTGGACAAATTGCATAACAAAATGTCTCATTGGAAATGCTTCCTCCTTAATATGGTTGGTGAACAACCCTTGCCACCAGCACCGTTATTGATATCCCAACACATTCCATGAAATATACTTATCTCCCGGTAAAAATCCTCAACCAAATTGATAAAATTCAAAGGGATTTCATTTTGGGTAGCACCAAGACTTCTAAGAAACTTCACTTAGTCAATTGCAAAACCGTCACTAGTAGTAAAACTGAGGGTGGACTTGGAATGCGCAAGGAAACCTCCAAAAATATGGTCCTAGTAACAAGATTCACATGGAGACTTTTGCAAAACCCTAATACCCCGTGGGCTCAAGTCATCTTGCACAAATATGCCAATAAAAAATAAGTCAACAACACTTCTTTCATTTAGAAATCTATTCTAAAAGGTTGGAAAACTTGCAATGAAGGCATCTTATAGAACCCCTATCTTCATTCAAAAATCAACATTTGGACCTCCAAATGGATTCACAACTCCAACACTTTAAGAAACTTCATATACGGACCTCCAAATGGGACCTTTCAAGTATTTCTTTTGATCTTCCTATCAATTTAATAAAAAAGATTGCCACAATTCCTATCCCTAACAACGTCTTTAAAAAAGATATTATGAGCTGGGGTGTCACTTCTAATGGACTTTTTTCTACTAATTCCTGTTATAATCTAAAAAATCCTACTATACACCCCAAACTCCAACTTTGATTGGATTTGGGACTTACAATGTCCAAACAAAATCAAAATCTTCCTTTGGCAATGCATGCATAACCACATACCTTGCAGAGCATTTTTATTCCATATTGGCATCAATGTAGACATCACTTGCACAGTATGTAGAAATAATTTAGAAGATGCACAACATATTTTCCTCCACTGCCCTGGCACTAGGCGTTTTTGGAAGAATATGGGTATCCCCATTCATCCGTTAAATGATGACTAAAAGAAAAAGTTAATCACAATAGCAAATATGCTACTATTTGGAAAACAATCTTTCCTTTCTCTTTTGGAATATCTGGAAGAACAGAAACAATAACAACATTAACAACCTTAACTATGATGTTCAACTTACCAATGTCGTACAACAAGCCTACGAATACAATTTTTTCATGGAAAAAAACCCTTTCAAGGAAAGCAAGCTTTTAATTGAGACCAAATGGAATAAACCCCCAGAAGGTACTATTAAGCTAAACATTGATGGTGCCTTTTCAAAATCCACACTAGAAGCTGGACTTGGTGGTGTCTTTAAAAACAACAATGGAGATTAGATAATTGACTTCTGCAAATCAACATATGCAGCATCAGTCATGCAGAATGAACTAATGACTCTCCATGAAGGCTTAAAAATTGCTCGGGAAATGAAGTTGCCCGAGATAGAGACAGATTCAACGAATATAATAAACCTTCTCTATGAGAACAACCAAAACCTTGCTAACCTAATATTTGAATACAGGTGGTTAATGCACCAGTTGAAGCTCCTAACCCGTATGCATAACTTCATGGAAAGAAATGAAGTGGCTCATCTCTTGGCGAAAGAAGCGGTGAAAAATTTCAAACCTTTTAAATGTTTTTACCATTCACGTCCACCTTATTTTATTGAATCTCAATTTTCAAAGGACAATCATGGATCTAGTAATAGTTCTAAGTATGGTGTCTCTACTATTTGTAACAAACTTTCCATGTTTGGCGATGATAATGTCCTCAGGGACTATGTAATGACGTTGTAATTTTCTTTTTCAATATCATCCTTTATTTCAAAAAAAAAGACTTATGATGTGTTGGATGAATATATTCATATTGTGGCACATGTTTAATGAAAAGAATAGCCAGTTACAGAATTGGTCCAGAGACCATCGAAAAACTTGAATAAATCAAATGACCCTCATTTTCATTTGGCCGTTATTTTTCGTCTCAAAAAAAACCTAATACCCGATTTAGTAGTTTAAGGGAGGATTGGGAGTAGTCTAATAAATTTTAAAAGATGTTGGCAATCTGGTTTAGTGAAAACATAACGAGCCTTATTAGCTTTACTATCTTATCACTCCCTCCATTTCAAAAAGATTGTCTTAGTTTGACTTGGAACAAAATTTAATAACGCAAGGAAGACTTTTGAGATATGTGGTTTTGAATAAGCTATAGCATTTATGTGGCTGTAATACTTTTAAAACTTGTGGTCTAAAACCTTTCATAACATTTTTGTGACTATAAATGCTTCCTATTAAGAAAATACTGAAAAGTGCCAATCTTTTAAACAGACTAATAAGGAAATAATGTCAATCTTTTTGAAAAAGATGGAGTAACTTTCTCCAAAAGTTCACCATTGACCCTCTTCCACGTATGTTTTGGTATACCAAACAACATTTTCAGACGAAATCAAGGCTACAATTGACTCTCTTGTGTCTATATAGACCCATCACCGTGTAGTTGTTTCTATTTCATCAATCTTCGGTAAATCATAAATTTCACTTTTTCTTTTCTTAAGCTGTAATTTTGGGTTTGAATAAGGGATTTCTTAAAGTGAAATGCATTCATCGTTTCTATTTGTAGTTTATTCAATAAAACCAGATCTTTTATTGTGAGAGTGGATATTGTTCCTAGTTAATCTACTTTTGACCCGTGTATATATTGTCTACGCGACTTAAGTTTCAAAAAAGAAAGCAGGGATTATTATTTATTTCTAGTTGTTGGATAGAACTAGGAATGTTTCAGTTATTTTAAATTTATTTTTTAATCATTATATGACATTATTATTTGTATCTACTACACATGTCGAGAAAAATGTGGGTTGCCAATCATCCTTATGATAATAAAAAATTTAAAAACCATGTAGCAAAAGTAAAGTTGTTAGAGACGTTGATGTTTCAAAACCTGCCACCAGGAAAAGAAATCCTGAGGCACCAAAGTCTACTAGTACTGAAGCAAATGCAGAGCCTTCAAAGCTTGCCACTAATAAAAGAAATGTTGAGCCTTCAAAGTGTACCAACACGAAATAAAATGAAACACCTTCAATGCCTGTAAGCAAAAAAAGAACAAGATGAAAATCAAGAATAGTCGATAAAGATGCTTACACCATAAAAAACTTGTAGCAATGTATTTGAATTTAGAAGGTGTTGATGAGGAGGAGCAAGAGGATGTGGACATGCATTCAGCACATAACCGAGAGGAAGAACGTTTGCGAAGAAAATAGTGATGGTGAAGTTGAGGTTCTGGTGGGAAGGAAGACGGTGAAGAGGAGGAATAAAGTGAGGATAAGGAATATGATGAAGAGGATTAAATTGTTGAACAAAATGAAGATGGTGAAGAGGAGTTTGATGGTGAAACTGTTGGAGGTGATATAGATGATCAGGACCGTCTATCGATGCTGCTATTCATGAGGGAAATCATTAAATATAATTTCTGTACATTTTTTTAGAAAATATATACTTTTTTGTTGATTTTTCTAAATTAGGTAATTGTCGAACCTTTTTATAAAATAAAGATTTTTAAGGGTTGTCTTGACGTATCTAAGAATTGTTTGGCTCGATTCGATTTGTCTGGAGGAATTTTTCTAAAGTAAAAATGGTATTAGATTATTGAACTTGTTCCGCAAAGAGGTAGGTGATAAGTGTGGATTTTAACCGCTTATTAGTATCTCCTTGCTTTAGTTTTATCCCCATAGTGTAGATTCTTATTCCCAAAACTAATAAAATTGTACAAATTGCATGCATATTGGATAAACCTCAACAAAGAATTCTAACTCAAAAAGGAGTGTTCCAGATAAAAAAGTCAAGGAGAGCCAGAGGCCAAAGTAAGGTCCGCAGAGCTGATACCTGAGCCTCGGAGGATTTCTAAAAAGTGCGATCCGCACATCAAATTGTGCGGCCGCAAAACCTGGTAACACTGATAAGATATCAATAGTTTAGAGAAGGTGCTAAACAACTAAGTGTGAAGTCTTTCCAAACTGCAGCCGCAGGAGGAAAAGTGTGGCCGCAAAAGCTGAAGTGCAGCCCCATATAGAGTTGTGCGGCTGCAGATTCTATCCAATTGAAGAAGATAAGTAAAGTGCGGACCGCACATGGAATTTTGCGGCCGTAGAGCCTCCTGAAAGGCATTTTTATCAGCAAATTTCAAGGCACTATAATAGACGGAAAACACTTTTTAGGGCAAATTTTGTATTTTTTTGAGCAATAGCAATTATATTTTGTTGTTTTGGGAAAGTAGTGACTATTTTGGGTGAAGAACATTAGCTTTATCAATTTAATCTTATTTTATGGCTTTAAATAGTTCTTCTTCATTATTTTCTTCACTTTCTAGTATGAGTAGCTAGATTTTCTCTAGGGTTATGACCCAACCTATTGTGTAAACCTTACGGGTAATTAATTTAAGGCATGTTTATTATTAAGTGTTTATTATTTACCCTTGTTTATGCATTATTTCTAGAATTGATGGTTGCAAACATTGTTTCGTGCTTATTTGAATTGGTTCTTACTTGAGAAAGAGGGATTTAGAGTAGGAAAACTTTTCTAATAAGAAATTGGGCTAGTTAAGAATTTGACTAGTCTAATTAAAGGGTTTGAACTAGATATAGGGACAACCCAACTTGAGCTCAAATAATTTGTTTGAATTGATACCCAATTGGACTTGAGAAAGCTAATTTGGGCATAATCACTCCATCACCAAGAGGTATTGAGTGGATAATTGAGAGTTGAGAGTTGTACTACACCCCGATCACTAGAATAAGCCTTAACGTGATTTACCCATTAGGTTAGCACCTAGGCAAAGGTCACATCCCTAAGCTTTTTCCCATTTGGTAAAACATAAAAAATAATTACTCGCTTTCTAGTTTCTTTTTACTCGTTTACAATTGTTAGTGTTAATTATAGATATAGAAAACAAAAACTCTGTGTTGGACGTGCAATTGAGTTATTTCACGTAATCTCATCAAGTTTCTACTCTAATACCCCTTATAAACTCCCTGTAGAAGTCGACCCCGACTCTTGTTAGGTACTATTCTTCCAACGACCGTTTTAACTCACTATTGAGTGCGGATTGGACGTGGACCAATTTTTGGCGCCATTGCCGAGGAGTTTTAATGGTGTTAGCTATATATTTGAGTGTGTTCTTGAAATACCTTCTTCCCCATCCATGTTACTAAGTTGTTAAAGAAATCGTAGGTACCAAATGGAGAACTATGAGCTAGGAAATATTCTATTAGGGGAGTTGGAAGACGAGGAGGAACAACTAGATGATGTACCTCAAGTGCCACTAATGAATCGCCGTGGCCGGGGTCAACAATAAAACGTACCCCAACCACCCCCACCTCCACCACCACAACCACAAGCGGCACAACACCGTATTTTGCCCAACGAACGTTATGCAATTGCAATAGCCCCCCCTCACTTTAGGGAGGGAAACATTCAAACTACCGGTGTGATGCTCACTTTGCTATAGCAACAAGGATTTTTCTCTAGTGCACCAAATCAAAATGCATATAAACATTTGAAAGGCTTTGTGGACACGTGTTGGGCGAGCAAGAAAACTAATGTTTCCGAGGATGATTTGAGCTAAGGCTTTTTCCCTTCTCTCTACAAGGTAAAGCTTTAGATTGGTTGGAACACTTTCCTAATCATTCAATACATACTTGAGATAAATTGGCAGGAACGTTTATTTCTATGTTTTTCTCTCCCGGGTATATGGCTACTCTAGGGATGAAATATTGGCTTTCAAGAAAGATCCTAATGAACCTTTGAATGACATTTGGGAGAGGTATCAGACAGTGGTGAAGGAGTGCCCGAACAATGATATGACTGACAGCATTATCTAACAAACTTTCTACCATGGTATTAATACTATGAACCAATGTGTGGTCAATCAATGGGCCGGTGGCAACTTTATGACAATACCTTATGTAGAGGCATGTGAGATTCTTAATGAGATGGTAGAAACATCATCAGCTTGGAAATCCCAAGCTAATTTACCACAAGGTGATCCCAACATGATCCACCTCCACATGAAGTTACAATACCATGACTCAACTAGAAAAGGCCTAACTTAAACAAGTGCAAGCTCCTAAGCAAGTTCATGCTATGAATGGAGTAAATGTGTTGGTGAACAAGAAGAGGGCCAAGGCTCCACAAATGCAAACCCAAGTGGAGAATTATGTGGAAGATGATGGTGGTTTTGATCAAGATAATTCTTATCATGAGAAATAAGAGGATTTTCAATATGTTAACAATTACCAAGAGCAAACGAACAACTTCCCATCCTCCTATCAACAACAATGGCGACCACAAAATAACCAAGGCAATTGGAGTTTTAACAATCAAGGGAATAGACATAATAATAACGATCAAGGTAATTGGAGTGGAAACAACCAAGGGAAGTGGGGAGGAAACAATCAAGGTGGTTGGGGAAACAATCAAGCAAATCGGGGGTTGGATTTTCAAAGGCCCCCAATGAATAAATAACCGAGCAACCCACTACTCTTCCCATGGTTAAAGTTCTTCAAACAATGAGATGGGTCATATTGAGAATATGTTTAAGCAAATGATGGAAAAGAATGTTGATCCGGAGGCCCAATTTGCCTCCCACAATACATCTATTCGTAATCTAGAAGTTCAAATGGGGCAAATCTATCAAGTTTTCTAGTCCTAAAGGTGCACTACCAAGTGACACGGTGGTGAATCCAAAGGGTGGTAACAACAGGGGGCATGCTATATCACATGAAGTGGAAGAGGCGAGAATGTACCGACCTCAAGTAAAAGGCGACTAGTGGATGATGACCAAGTGATACAAGAGGAGGAAATCCAAAACAATATTGTTCAAGTAAATGATGAGGTTCGTATTGACAATGATGATAGTGTTGAAGAGACTCAAGAGGAGGTGAAACCTTCTAGGGAGCACATCATTGACATACCGGAGCCGATAGTGCAAAAGTCTAAGGCCCCATTGCTTAATCCTCCACCTCCCTATCCTCAAATTGCCAAGCAAAATGATGAGAACTGATTCAATAAGTTCATTCAAATGATGAAGAGACTCTCTATTAATGTTCCATTGGTAGAAGCTTTTGAAAAAATGCCTGATTATTCAAAGTTTATGAAAGATCTTGTGACCAAGAAGCGCTCAATGGAGTTTGAAACTATCAAGGTCACTCTTCAAGTGAGTATAATTGTTCATTTTATGGCTCCTAAGTTGGAGGATCCCGATGCTTTCACGATTCCTTGTACAATTGGGAGTGCTGAGTTTGCTAAAGCTCTTTCTAATCTTGGGGCGAGTATCAATATGATGCCCTATTTGATTTTCAAGACTTTGAGAATTAGGAAACCAATACCCAAATCTATGAGGTTGCAAATGGACGATAGTACCATGAAAAGGCGATTGGGAGTGATTGAAGATGTTTTAGTCTGGGTAGATAAGTTCATTCTTCCTGCAGACTTTGTTATTCTAGATTGTGAAGTTGATTATGAAGTGCCTATAATTCTTGGGAGGCCTTTCCTTTCTACGAGTAAGGCTCTATGTGACGTGTAAGCCGAAGAACTCACTTTCTGGGTTGGTGATGAAAAATGGTATTCCATGTGTGTATGTCTCTGCACAACCAATTAGCAATGAGGTGTATTATTTTATGGATTTGGTGACCGATGTTATTGTTGATGATACAAGTGCTAAATCAATGTTGGTGATATGTTGGAATCCGGTTTTCTCAAATTTGATGATGATGAGATGGATGGTTTCATGGAGTGTGTGAACTCTTTGCAAGGAATGGGGTCGTCCAACTATGCACCCCGAAATTTATATTTAGATCTTAAGAATAGGAAGACTTCTTCTACAAAGCCTTCTATTGAAGAGCCACCTAATTTAGAGTTGAAGCCATTTCCTATGCACCTTCCATATGAATTTCTTGGCCTTTGTTCTAATTTACCGATTATTCTTTCCTCTAGTTTAACCAACATGCATGTTGATTCCACTTTGGCGGTGTTGCAAAAGAGGAAGAAGGCTATTAGGTGGACTTTGGTGGATATTCGGGGTATAAGCTCCGCATTTTACATGCATAAGATCAAGTTGGAGGATGGTGCTAAGACGTCCTTTGACATCAAACAAGACTCAATAAGGCTAGGAAAGAAGTGTTCAAGAAGGAAATTATAAAGTGGTTGGATTCTGGGGTTGTCTACCCCATACTGAGGTTATAAAGTTCATTGACCTCTCCGGTTGAATGTGTCCGAAAGAAGTGGGTATGATGATTTTAACCAATGATAAAAATGAGTTGATTCCCATAAGAATGGTGACCGGTTGGAGAGTTTGTATGGATTATCGCAAGCTCAAAAAGGTCACAAGGAAGGATCACTTCTCGCTTCCTTTCTAGGACCAAATGTTAGATAGATTGGCCGGCCGTGCTTTTTATTTTTTTCTTGATGGGTACTCGGGCTACAACCAAATTCTAATTGATCCGGAAGATCAAGAGAAAACAATCTTTACATGTCCTTATGGTACTTTTGATTTCAAGAGGATGCCTTTCAATTTATGCAATGCACCGGAAACTTTTCTACAGTGTATGACGGCTATTTTCACGAACATGGTGGAGGACTACTTTGAAGGTTTCATGGATGACTTCTCGGTGGTCGGGGATTCATTTGATGATTGTCTTGAAAATTTGGACAAAGTGTTGGTAAATGTGAAGGGACCAATTTGGAGCTCAATTGGGAGAAATGTTATTTCATGGTTTAGGAAGGCATTGTCCTTGGCCATAAAATGTCAAGGAATGGAATTGAAGTTGACAAGGCGAAGATTGAGGTGATTTCTAAGCTTCCACCCCCAACTTCGGTGAAAGGTGTGAAGAGTTTCTTAGGCAATACAGGTTTCTACCAGTGCTTTATCAAATATTTCTCTAAAGTGTTGAACCCATTGTGTAAGCTCCTTGCAAAGGATGGAAAGTTTAATTTCAATGATGATTGTATAAGGGCTTTTGAAAAATTGAAGCTCAAGTTGACAACCACTCCTATCATTACCGCTCCAAATTGGAGCTTGCCTTTTGAACTCATGTGTGATGCAAGTGACGTAGCGATTGGGGTTGTTTTGGTGGAATATATTAACAAAACTTTTCATCCAGTTTACTATTCTAGTAAGACCATGAATAGTGCCCAAGTCAATTACACCGTTATAGAGAAAGATCTCCTTGCTATTGTGTTTGCATTTGAGAGGTTCTGCCCGTACTTGATGGGTGCCAAAGTTATTGTCCACACGGATCATGTGGCGTTTTGCTATATTATGAGAAAAAATGATTCTAAAGCTCGGTTGATGTGATGGGTTCTCTTATTGCAAGAATTTGATATTGATGTTCAAGATAAGAATGGTCGTGAAAACCAAGTGGCAGACTACATATCTCATTTGGAGGAGGAGGGGAGGCCACATGATGGCGTTGAAATCAATGACTCTTTCCCGGATGTTTTGCAGATTTGGAAATTTTTCTTGTGACTGGTATCACTCCGGGTGAGGTGATTTTTTGCTACGAGTCCAAGTATTCGTGTGAATGGTCTAGAACTTGACCTAGATATGTTTCAAAGGGAAATTCTAGGTTTGCTTAGTTTGGAAGATGATTGTAGGCTTTCCTTGGTCTGTTTAATATTTCTAGTGCCACTGAATGCTTGTTATCCCCTAGTCAACCCCTTTGAGCCTTTAGCCTTTCTCTATTGGTAACCTTGCTACAAGCCATTACCCGTTTTGTTTGTAATCCTCTTTTGGCACCCGAACCTTCCTTAACACTCTTATTAAATAAGTAGCTTAAGGTATAAGTTTGGGAGGAGAGTTGAGGAATCCAAAAGAGGTATCAAAGAACCAAAAAAAAAAGAGAAGAAATGATCTCTATAAAAAGAAAATAAGAGAAAGAAAATGCTAATAAGAGCATAGAAAGGAAGGTTGACGAATCAAAAAAAGAGGCAAGTATCTCTAGTATGATCATCAAGGGAGAAAAAAAATGAAATAAACAAAAAATAGTGATGTCAAGTCTCTCTAACCCCCATAAATAGGAAATGCCTCTAAGAGTTGGTAAATGTGAGCAAATTAGAGTGCTTAAGGAAGTGTGTAACCACTTATATCACATGGTATTCTACCCTAATCCAAAAGCCTTCATCACAACCCGAAAGAATTCCTACTTGATTTTGAACCAGGTTAGATTACATTAGTGGTGATCTACATGAGAGGCAAGTATATGGTACTTGAAGCCTTACTTGTGACATCGTTTGTGAGAAAAGAGTGAACCTTTCATTGATCTAGAGATTGAGTGCTAATTCTTGAAGTCAGCATGTAAAACGGAAGGTAGAGGAGTAAGAGTTTGGAATGAACCATGATCTACATGATAAAATAAGAATCCTTGATGAGTGAAGCCAATTTCTTGAAGCCCAAGTGTCACATTAGAGTTATATATGTATAATATGTGGCTTGTCACCTTGTTGAAAACACATGAGTATTGTGGGTGATTGTTGGTCCCAACTGAGTATGAATGGCTTACAATTGACTCATTGAAATGACCTTTCACATTGATGAGGTGGGAACTAATCTATTTTCTTGGGGACAAGCAAAGACTTAAGTTTGAGGGTTGATAAATGTGGATTTTAACAACTTATTAGTACCTTTAAGTCTGAAAGTGTTGATTCTTGTTCCTAAAAATAATAAATTGTACAAATTGTAGACAACCTTAAACAAGAATTCTAAGTCAAAAGGACTGCTCTAGATAAAAAAGGAAAGAAGGAGTGCGGCAGGCCAAAGTGTGCTCCGCAGAAATACATATGCGGCCGCAGAGCTGATACCAGACCCTCAGAGGATTGCTAACAAGTGTGGTACGCACATCAAGTTGTGCGACAACAAAAACTTGATCTAACTGACAAGAATTCAAAAGTTCAGAGAAGGTGAAAAACGACCAAGTGTGAATTCTTGCCAAAAAGTGTAGCCGCAGAAGAAAATGTGCGGCCGCATAAGCTGCAGTTTAGCCGCATATGGAATTGTGCTGCTGCAGAACCTCTCCAACTGAAGAAGACAAGCAAAGTGCGGACCACACATGAAATTGTGCGGCCGCAGAACCTCCGGAGGGCATTTTTATCAACGAATTTCAGGGCACTAGAAATAGATGGAAAACACTTTTTGGGGAAAGTTTTGTATTGTTTTGAGCAGTAGCGATTATATTTTGTTGTTTTGGGAAGGTTGTGACTATTGGGTGAAGAAATAATAGGTTTATCAATTTAATCTTATTTTATGGCTTTAATTAGTTCTTCTTCTTTGTTTTCTTCACTTTCTAGTATGAGTAGCAAGATTTTCTCTAGGGTTGTGACCCAAAGCTATTGTGTAAACCTTATGGGTAATTAATTAGTGCATATTTATGATTGGGTGTTTATTATTTAGATTTAATTATACATTATTTCTAGAATTAATTGTTGTAATATTGATTCACGCCTATTTGACTTGGTTCTTACTTGAGAAAGAGGGACTTAGTTTGGGAAACTATGGGTAACAAGAGATTGGGCTAGTTAAGGTTTTGGCTAGTGTAATTAAATGGTTTGAACTAGATATAAGGACAACCCGACTTGAGCTCAACTTAACTGTTTGAATTGATACCCACTTGGACTTGAGAAATCTAATTTGGGCATAATCACTCTATAAACGAGAGGTATTGAGCGGGTAATTGAGAGTTGAGAGTTATAATATACCCTGGTCATTACAAGCATTTACATGATTTACCTATTACTCACTTTCTTGTTTCTTCTAATTAGTTTACAATTGTTAGCGTTAATTTTAGACATAGAAAACAAAAAAATTGTGTTGGAAGCGCAATTGAGTTATTTCACGTACTCTCATCAAGTGTCTACTCTAACACCCCTTATAAAACCCCTATGAAAGTCGACACCCATTCTTGTTGGGTACTATTCTTCCAATGTCTGTTTCCACTCACTATTGAGTGCAAATAGGACGTGGTTCATTAAAGTTATTGGTTTACTTTGACTTGAGGTAATTAGGTTTTATATTTATGTTATGCTTGCTAAGTTTGTTAGGGGAAACGTTTATGCGTGGTGATTAGTGTATATGCGTTGCTAGGATTATAGCATGCTCGGGTAGAACTAGCCTTATTTTTATCTTGTTTGTTTCATGTATTATTCACTTATGCTATGATGGGTTATTACTAAACTATTTATATGTTAGTGTCCATGCTTAAGCCTTGTTTCTAGATACGACTGAGATGACTCTTGAAATGTTGATTGCCTATTGCACCTTAGTCCTACATATCTTTTTCGAAGTGTACTGTACTTATTAACCTCCCCATGTTATAATCATGAACTTTACCATGCTTATTGTTGATATATATATATATATATATATATATATATATATATATATATATATATATATATATATATATATATATATATATATATGTATATATGTGTGTGTGTATGTGTAGGAAGTATGAACATATTTCTCCATGGGTATTCCCCTATGGATATGTATGTTGGATCAATTTGCATGTGGCAACATTGCTATAATTCGACCGGTTGCACGCTACAATAGTATGGCCATACGATCGGGTTGCTTATTGTGACGATATTAAGATTGGATTGGGTTGCTCACTGCAACGAATATGAAGTTTTCTGCTTATTTATTGAATATTGCTTCTTCTTTGTGGATTTTCCTTTGTAAGATTAAACTATGTTATTATTTATGTGAACCTTGTGTACTTGTTATCTTCTTTGACCCTTTTAATATAGTTGTCTTTCTACTATTTTGCTTTCTGCTTATTATTTGCACAAATTTTAGAGTAAGTGTCTTTTCATAGCCTCATCGTTATTCGCCGAGGTTAGGCTTGATACTTACTGATTATATTGGATCGGTTGTACTCCTATTATACTTCTGCATTGTTTTTATAAATTTAGGTACTGGTACCTGTGGAGTCTCGAGAGGTGCTTAGTTGTTGTCATTTGGAGACCCGATGTAGAGTTGCATACCTATTCACGGGCCTTTAAAGTCACCTTTACATTATCTCCATTTTTGTTCATTCGATCCAGACAATATCGTATTCATTCCAGACCTCTATACTCAGTGATACTAGTTCTGGGGGTTGTATGGTGTTCTACACTTTCACTTCACCTTCACTTTTATTATCTATGTCATGATTATATTTTATAATATTGCAGTATTTCTTTCTAATTTTATTGAGTATTTGGTAGTCATATTGGTTCTCCTAGCTGGAATTTTAGGTGCCATCACGAGCATTTGTGAGTTTTTTTGTCATGACAAGTTTGTATCAAAGCACTAGATGACATAGGTCTCATGAGTCATAAGTAAGCATAGTAGAGTCTTGAGGATCAATGCAGAGACGTTTGTACTTATCCTCGAAAGGATACTAAGCTTCTAGGAAACTTCCGTTTCTTTTTCCTTATCGTGTCTTTGATTTGTCTAAAATTTGAACTTCTCTTTTCTATTCTCTCACAGTTGGTGAGGATACGTTCAACTATGACAACAGATGGCGGGGAGCCAGCACCTCCGGCCAAAGCGGGGAGAGGTAGCGCCCGAAGTAGGACTAGAGCACCACCAGAGGCTACACAGTTGCACCTAGAGGTGGAGCGCCCACCAGAGCTCATGGGTGTCAAAGAATAGTGTTAATGGACCCACCTGCGGACCGAAAGGTAGATATGATTGATGACCATGTAGAGGTATAGTACCAGATTAGATTCTGGAGGGGTTTATTGCAACACTAGCTCTTCAGGAGGCTATTGCTAAGATAGGGAGTTTATTGAAAGCATGGTTCAGGCTGGAGTGGTACCAGTTAGGGATGTCAAACAGATATTTAAAAATCGACTAAGCCGACAATGAATTAACTTTTAGGTTTCATTTAATAAAAAAATAAGTTTTTATATAAATCTATAACCGTACATATAATGAGGGCAAGTTTTAATTTTATGAAAATAAACCAAAAATTACCGTACCGAATACATTTACATGTGAAAAATATGTTTATATTTTAATAAAGCTTTAAATTTTTCTTGGGCCTTGAAATTATGAAAACGGTTAAGCTAACAAGTAATTATCTTCAATAGACTTTATTCTTGAGTCCAATTTTTGGTTAATATCTTTCCACTTGTGTGATTTATATACTATTTTGTTTTGCTTAGTTTCTTTTACACTTTTGTAAAATAGTTGATAAAATTATATTTTGGTAATCTTTCATGTTTTCTTAATTCATCACCTTTTAAGTAGTAAAAATTACTAGAGAGTTTCACTAAGTCATATAAAAATACGTATGTTATTGCATTTTATTTATACTAGTGACTAATATATATCATTTAAAAGTAATATCATAAATTCGCCGAATTGTACCGATAACAATGAGAAATCGACATAACTAGGACAGTTTCGAAAAGTCTAACTTTGGTTATAGAATAACCGAAAATTGGTATGTTATAAATTTTATTAAATAACTGGTCAAACTGAACCACTGACACCCCTAGTCCCAATGGCCCCAACGACTTCTCAGACAGGAGGGGGAGTCCAGACCTAGTGACATCTTAGGCTGCAACTCAGCTTGTGGTTAGGCTCGTGATGTCTGCTGATGAGCTGAAGAGGATCAATGAGTTTCACAAATTACATCCTCCTCATTTCAGCTAGTATACCTTCAGAGGATGCTCAGGAGTTCAGTCACGACCTAATTCCCGTTGCAGGTTATGATGGCGTAACTATCAACTTAATTATTATTTTATTTTTTTTGAAATTATGGGTTTTATTAAACAACGAAATGAGGCATAGAAAAACATGAAGATTTGAAGCATAAATAAAAACATGAAAGGAAAAGGTGACAACCATAGATAAATACCACAAACATCCACTAGAAATTCCCAAACCCAGTGTCACAAGTACATGAGAATCTACTAGGGAGTACAACACTAATACAATATGTGTCTGGATTACAAGATAGACATGACAAAATAAATAAATATGATGGAGACTCCGTGTGCTGTAGATCGTAACGTGGAAGGCAGCTCATCATAAATTCCCCTCAACCGTTGTTCCTATGCGTTAAGATGACCACCAACAATACCTGCACAATTGGTGCAGAAGTGTAGCATGAGTATGTATTCAACGCGTACCCAGTAAGTATCTAGCCTAACCCCGGAAAAGTAGTAACGAGGGGACGACATTAACACTTCCTAGTGGTCAAATAAATCAGTAGAATAAATCATAAATAGATATGAAATACGACAAAAATAATGAGGTAAGAACTATAATTAATAATCCTCTAACGTAATGATAGTATAACTTCGTCAAATCTCGTGCACTATCTCAAACAAAAAACAAATATCAACGGCTACCTCAAACAGATAAAGAATATCATGTAAACGTCAAGTCTCAATCAAAAGGGAAATCTCATGAATAATCGGACCCCTAGCCACATTACACACGAATTATGCCGAGGCCGTACGGCCCGATCGATACAGTAGCGTACATACACTACCGAGGTCGTACGGCCCAATCCAGGAAGAGAAGAAACCTAACGAACTTACGGACCACATGTCTACCGCACAAGGACAAGATCATAAAGTAAGCATGACTTGTACCAATAATCAAATATATGGCCGAACAATTCAAGATAATGAGATTCGACCTAACAAGATATCTAATCGAAATTCAACTATAATTTTTAGAAAATTAAAATAACAAGTTGAGTTAAACTAACACAAATATTCCATGGTAAATTCCCAAGTCTACGCGGACATAAATATGATTCTTGCTACGTACGTATTCTCGTCACCAGGTCCGTATGTAACTCCCAAAACAAGTAGCACATAACAAATACAACACCTACGAGGTAGTTTCTCTCTCACAAGGTTAGACAGGAAACTTACTTCACTCCGGATTCTAATAACCGACTCTATTACTTCTCTCACTCCTCAACAAAAGACAAACGACTCGAAACTAGTCAAACAACCCGCAACCCAATCTAAATATACTCAAATACTCATAATTTAAAAATTTATAGCAATTACCAACTCTACTCGAAAAGTCAATAAAGTCAACTCCCGAACCCACGTGCCCGAATATCAAAAATTCTCGAAGATAACTACTACCCATAACACAACGAACTCACAATATATAATTTATTCCTAATTCCATGTCCCATTTCGTGGTCAAAATCTAAGATTGACATTCTAGGTTTTCTTCCAAAATCCCACAATTTCTACAAATTCCATATTTAATTCCATAAATAATCCATGTATTTAACTTACGACAAGTGGGAATAACTTACATCGTGATAGATGATGAAACTTTCCCTTCAAAGAGCTCCAAAAATCGCCCAACCAAATGAAAATATGAGAGAAAAGGGCTATGTCCTGGAAAAAAAAAATTCTGCCCAGTTGATCCTTCTTCACAAACGCGCATGACCCTCGCGTTCACGAAGCACAACCAGCTCCAGCCACGAAAATCTTCATCGTGAATGTGAGACAAGGCTTGCGAATGCGACGCTCTACCAGGCGACCCCTCGCGAACATGACCACCCATATGCGAACGTGAAGGCCAGAATCTCAGGGCCCAGCTTCCCCTTCGCGAATGCGACCCCTATGTCATGAAGGCGTAGCACCACTGCCCAGTCCTTCGCGAACACGATGAACCTCTCACGGACACGTATAACATATTTCCCCCACCTCAACATCTTTCTTCGCAAACGCGAGCTTCCCTACGCATTTGTGAAGAACAAAACCAGATCCAAAAACCAGCAGTAGCAGATCATCCAAACTTAGTTCGAAACCATACCGAAACACGTCTGAGGCCCCCGTGACCCCGTCCAATCATGCCAACCAGTCTCAATACCTTATCCAAACTTACCCAAAGGCTTGAAATATCACGAATAACATCAAAACCATGAATCGGCAATCGAAATCCATATTTTAACGTTCAAACATTCAAACTTTTCCGAACGTGTCTGAACCACGCCTAAACACTCCGAAATGATGTCAAATTTTACGTGCAAGTCACAAATCACAATATGAACCTATTCCAAGGCTCAGAAATTCAAACGGACATCGATAACACCAAAGTCACTTCAAATAAAACTTAGCAAATTCTAAAACCTTAAAAATTCCAACTTTCCACATTAAGCGTTGAAACGATCCCAGACCATCCGATACTCAACTTGAACATATGCCCAAGTCCAAAATCATCATACAAACCTACTGGAACCTTCAAATACCGATTTTGGGGTTGTTTACTCAAAAGTCAAATCTTGGTAAACTCTTATGACTTAAAGCTTTCGAATTGAGAATTATTCTTCCAAATCAACTCTGAACTCATCAAAAATTGAAACCAACAACACGTGAAAGTTATAATACATATGGTGAAGAAACTCATGGCCTCAAAATACCAAACGATGTCCTAGAGCTCCAAACGACCGGTCGGGTCGTTTCATTCTCCCCCACTTAAACATACGTTCTTCCTCAAACGTGCTAAGAACCGTTCTAGTATTACCCAAAATAACTATTTAACACCTCGTGCAACTACCCGTGCCAATACGGGCCATATGAGCACATTAGCTCAAGCCAAGCTGAAGATCTTTCCTGCTACCTTTGCCCACAAGCCTTAAAACCAATTTCCAACATTTGGAATTCTTTGTAAGGTCCCATTCTAACATACATATGTTGTATCAATCTCAACACACTATACAAAAATATGATCATGCACCCATGGTGAAATCACATAATGCACATCATGATTTGTATGCCCATGATAACATCCTCCAATCACAATAGCCGCAAACTCACGAACATGATGCCCGTAATATGCCTCGTAACACATATAAGCTCTATTCCAACCCTCACAATACTGCAACGATGAAAGAGATGTGTGGAAACTCATAACCATCTGTCCAATCAATAACTTATGGAATCTCTCCACTTAACAAGAACCGCTGCCTCTTAGTCGCATTTTCCCTCTAATATACATTATATAAATCTGATTGCACTAATTTCAGGTTCAACAACCTCGTCTCACCCAATACAAGATTCTCGGTCAATAAGCCATCTCAAATACCGTCTAAAATCTGATATGATGCCATCATTGCGCCAACAAGCTACGACTCGAATATGAACACTAAGGAAGACAAACTCTGGTAAAGAACTATCTGGCTTGCATAACACTCAAATCAACCAGACAAACACTATGAACCTATCTCAGGGTAAGAAACAAAATACACGGAATAAGTATAAGGAATCGTACCCACATCTCATTGCTGTGGCATGCAACCCGATCCACACATGGTAGCGTTGCGGCGTGCAACCCAATCCAAACATCATACCTGTGGTGGTGTACCTCCCAATCCACACACAACAATCGATAAGGAATTATCCATCAAGCCAAAATGCTCATAACCATTAAATACACGTATATCAACCACTATCACACCAAGTGCATAAACATAATCCTGGGGAGAAAGATAGCGCCATGCGCTACAAAATTCAAGCACAACTAAGGCGAAATAAATGACCTGCATCTTCAGAGCCATCTCACTCGTATAACACCACAATCTACACAGGGTCACAACACACATGTGAATAATCAATCCGTCTCACAACCCACACGGCATAAAAGAGTAGCACCTAAAATAGACAAAGGTTGGAATATCATCCACCACGCCCGTAGACTCATCCATAAGAAATGCTAATCCAAGTAAGCATATCTAATCTAGTATAGAATATACTTTGTTAATAGGCCTACCCACAGACCTCAAAGCGGATTTCGATCACCCCCAAATATGTCTATAACCTCTTAAAGATCCACAATGACCCTATCCATGACACATACAATCAACTGTCAAATTAAGAGAAAACTTCCATACTCCGCAACTAAGGAATAGAGCGTCTCTCAGACATAAACTCTCCAATTAGAGACAATACAAGAATCTTCATACCTGATTTGAATCTTTACCACTTAAATGACTGACACATCATACGTATATGATCATTCCTTGGGAGATACTCCCATAACTTTCCGAACCAGGTACGCCAAATTTGCACATCTATGGCTACTATTTATGCAATGCAAACCAAGAATCCACAATTCAATACACAATGCCTCATGCACAGAACACCATTATCAGGCAATACAAAAATAGCACCAGCATACCCTGGACATCTGAAATTTCTCCCCCGATCTTCCGAGCTTGTGACATCCTATTAAAACTAGATCACAACCTTGATCCTCAAATTCCAATTTCCAAATCGCCCACTACGCCTATTACGCTATTTGATGAGAGTGCAAGAATCCCATCATAAATATCGAAGCACTAGTGAGGTAGCCACTCCATCGGCCAGAACCCTTTCACTTAACTCATTTCAGAAGAGGAACCGCAATACACAACCAACTCCCCATAATCACCAAAGACAAAGAATTCAAGTCGTGGACTCAACCTCCATAACTTGTTTGAGAGTCGAGACCCATTTATACATAACCAAAACATTAGAATTAAATGCCTCCAAACCCATCAAATTTACGGATACCACCACACCCGCAAGCATAGCCATGACACACCTGATCAGCCTTACCATATTGAAGGAACCGATTATTTCCTTAACCTTTATGATCCAAAACACTACTAAAGTGACTCAACTTCTCAGTATTCTCTTGACTTAACTTCAGAATTAATACCTCTCCTTTCCAGCACACCATGAACCTTAATTGAAACTCATCCTGAGTGACCCCAATCACGAGACCATATCGTCTAAATATCAATAAGACATTTTTTATACTCCATGCATGCACTCAATAGCACCTCCAGTCGATACACCCGTTCTGAAAGATCTTCTGCCAACTCGAAGATGTATGTCCCGTTTCTCTAACATTGTACCATAGACTCGATGATAACATAGAAATACTCCAAGTACCCTTCACACTCAGCTAAAAAATCCGAATCCTCAGCCAAAAAACGAACTCGGAAATCCTTAAGCACCAACCGCTAAATCTCGAATCCACATGAATCATTACTTAGAGTCACCCACTCTAATATATTCTTAATTATACAACCAACAACCAGTGCTTTGTTAGCACATAGACACTCTAAAGAAGCAACTAGAGAATCATTTCCCTTGTACACCACATCCATATGAAGTATAAACTATGAATCATTCCATAACCTTCACATATGAATAAGGTTACACGTAGAGCACATCCATCAAATCTCTTGTTCGAATTTCCCGTGTTGTTTTCTTCCCTTAGTCATAACTAATCCACCAACGTGCCGATAACCAAAAATAGCAATGGCACATACCACGTGACCCAATCATAGACGGTAGACTCCCCTACTTAGTTTAACGCTACAATCACATAAACAAGAACCCATATTGACTTCTCCTTCTAGCTACCATGAGCTCACGTCGTTACTCCGACAAATTCCTCATAAGATCTTGTTGCACTATCATCACACATCCCAGATTAGAAGTCATGAATTCACACTCAAATTCATAGCAGTTGCGCCATCTTCCCAAGCAATACAAGTTCGCATCGTAGTACATGCTCCTTGTTGGATAGAAAGTAGAACTCCACATAGAAACTTTATAAAAAATCACGCAACCCCTAACCTGCTCACATGAGATGGCCTGCCAATATAATTACATATCGACATTTTCCAACGACATTGCCCTGATTACAACCACTACGAAGGCAACAAATCCTCTTGATCCCATACTCATCCAACAGTTGTCAGAGCCCGTTTATCTATCAGTATCATCAACTGAAGGTCCAACAATACGCTTGTAACTCGAAGTCATATAGCATCCCAAAACATTAATCAAGCACTCATGTTCCTCTACCCTCCAAGAAAACTCTTTTCGTCACACTTAAGCTTCATGAATACAGAAGCCACCACTCCAAACAAAATACACAGACCTAGTCATTTATCCACCATGACCACAAACTGCTCTAAACTTTATCAAAGCATATGGATATCCAACCACAAGAATCCATACGATACGTTGTCACTCCCACTCGTGTTAAGCTATCTCATAAGCAACTATTCGTCTTCTACTAATCATACTTGGCCTGCTAGCAATTCAACCACCGCAATACATATCCAACATGACCATTCTCCTCATCCACCGCCAGTCATGCCACTCCAAATCATGACCCATCTCGGTAGCATTCGAATAAATAGATTGACATCAGCTCCAAGCGTCCATAAGATCGTGTTCCTCAAGCCGTCAATACTAGAAACACTGATTCAACCTTGAATTCTCCACACACCGCAACCTCTAATAATCACTTCTTAGGTACCATTTCACAGCACCCTTCCCTAAAGGCAAACCAACAAATAACATCACACTGACTAGTCTTAATGCGTTAAGGATGACAACACCACATCACAAACAAGAATTCCACCAAGTTAAAAAGTATCCAATATTGATACTATGTCCGCCATGGCCTGAACATTCATAGTCCATTTCCCTCTTCTCCACTGGTATTAAACGCCATATCTCTAAACCACGAATCGAATAATCCTCCTCCTGAGTTATTCACTGTTGTGACACATAAACGAGTACCCTGCCATTTACACTAGCACTACGCAGCGACAATGCATGAACATCACATTACAGTGTGCATAGTCTTGAAGCCCTGTAAAACACTAACACTGGGCTGAAACAATAGAACACCCCTCCACAAGGAAACGATAATAGGCGTACAGATATCAAATGCTCGATATCACGTACGAATAAGTAGGAAGGAACTGAAGGCATAAGCCTCAATTGAATAAAATTGCACGACAAGGAATTAAGAAAGGGAATTTCTCCTAATAGTCATGCAGCCTCTCGAAGATAAGTACAAGCATCTCCGTACCGATCAACAAATACTCTATTAGACTTGCTCATGATTGTGACACCTGAGTGAACCTATAGCATTGATTCCAAGCAGTCATGACCCAATCCCTACAACAGGACGCGATGGCACCCAACGTCGCCATTAGGCAAGCCAACGGTGAACTATCAATTTAATTATTTATTTTATTATTTTTTAAATTATGGGTTTATTAAACAAAGGAAATTAGGCGTAGAAAAACATAAAGATATGAAGGATAAATAAAAACATGAAAGGAAAAGGTGAAAATCCTAGATAAATACCACAAACATTAGCTAGAAATTCTCAAACCTGGCGTCACAAGTACATGAGCATCTACTAGGGGGTACAATACTAATACAATGTCTGTCTGGAATACAAGATAGATAGGATAAAATAAATAAATGTGACGGAGACTCTGTGTGTTGTAGATCGTAACATGGAATCCAACTCACCATAAAGTCCTCTCAGCTATTGCGTATATGCACCAAGATGACCACAAACAATACATGCATAATTAGTACAGATGTGTAGCATGAGTACGTAAATCAACGCATACCCAGTAAGTATCTAGCCTAACCTCGGAGAAGTAATGATGAGGGTCGACATAAACACTTAGTAGTGATCCAATTAATTAGTAGAATAAATCATAAATAGATATGAAATACAATAGAAATAATGAGGTAAGAACTTTAATTAACATAATCCTCCGACATAATGATAGTTTAAATTTCTCAAATCTCGTGTACTATCTCAAACCAATAAGAAGTATCAAGGGCTACCTCAAATTGATAAGGAATATCGTGTAAATGTATAGTCTCAATCAAAAGGGAAATCTCATGAATATTCGGACCACTAGAGATATTACGCACGAGTTATGTCGAGGTCGTACAGCTCGATCCATAAAGTCTTGTACATACACTGTCGAGGTCATACAACTTGATCCATGGATGAATCTCCACATTTATATTTCATATCACTTCTGAGGTGTTCGGCCCGAACCCCTGGAAGAGAAGAAACTTGTCAAACTTATGAACCATGAATTTTCCACATAAGGAAAGAAGCATAAAGTAACCATGACTTTTACCAACAATCGAATATCTCGCCAAACAAATCAAGGTAATGAGATTAGACCTAACAATATCTCTAATCAAATTTCAATTATATTTTTTAGGAAATTAAACTAACAAGTTGAGTTCAAGTAACACAAATATTGCATGGTAAATTACTCGCGCATATACATAATTCTATCCACGTACGTAATCTCGTCGCCTTGTGCGTGCGTAACTCCCATAAAAAGTAGAATACAACAAATACAACTACATGGTAATTTCCCCTCACAAGATTAGACAAGAGACTTACCTCACTCTGAATACCGATAATTGGCTCCAATGCCACTCTAACTCCTCAATCAAAGTCAAACAACCCCAAACTATTCAAACAACGTGCAACCCAATTAAAATATACTCCAATACTCTTAATTTAAATACTTATAACTATTCTCAACTCTACTCGAAAAATCAACAAAGTCAACTCATAGATCCACATGCCCAGGTTTTGAAAATTCTCGAAGATAAATACTACCCATAACACCACGAACTCAAATATATAATTAATTCCTAATTTCATGTCAAATTTTGTGGTTGAAATAAAAGATTACCATTTCTAGGTTTTGTCACGACCCCAAATCTTAAGCCGGCCGTGGTGGCGCCTATCATGGACTAGGATAGCCAACCATTTCAGATTATCAATATATCCCATAATTTCACCAAAATTTAGCAGATTTTAAAAATTATCAGAAAGAGATAAACAAATACACACTTCCCCAAAACCTGGAGTCAACTGTCATGAGTATCTACGACTGAAAATACAATGTACAACAGTGACTTTCTACAACAAAGTCTAAGGTACAAAAGACCAAAAGAAATTATAATCTGAGGGAATGAAAGGAGGTGAGCTGGGCATGCTGAGCAGCTACCTCAATCCTCGAACAACTCCAAGCTCGTCAGGAAATCAATTAGTGGGATGGTCCGGTACCTAGATCTGCACACAGAGGTGCAGGGAGTAACGTGAGTACGCCAACTCAGTAAGTAATCAATGTAACTAAAAACTTGAGTGTAGTGACGAGCCATTTAAATCATATAAATCAATAAAATGAATAACAGTGGAAATGAGAAAATCAAGTCATAAATCTACAATTCCGAATATTTCATAAAACCCCATTTTTCATTTTAAAATCTCGTATGAAAACTTTTGTCCAACATTTATTATTAGAGGCTCCGTGTAAAGAAGAGTGAAAACAGCATTTTCATAGAATATAAGCCCCTCGGGCACAGTATCACTCACAATAAAGCCTCTCGGGAAAGCCTCTCAGTCGCTCGTGACTACACTATCAGTATCTCATGCTCTCACTTAACACTCGTACTCAGTAAGTACCATGAACACACACATTTGCTGCGGAGGGCAGCCCGCACCACTACATTTATACATTTATATATTTATATTGTTGCGGCGTGCATTCTGAAGTGGCGTGCAACCCGATCCATATTATAGTCGACTTCGCTCACTATGGGTTTACAGACTCCTGGAGGGCTCCTTCAGCCCAAGCGCTATATCTGTTGCGGCGTGCAGCCCAATCCAATATGTATACTGCTGCAGCATGCAGACCGATCCATATATATAAAATCTATATTGCTGCGGCGTGCAGCCCGACCCATATATAATATATAACACATATATTGATGCGGCGTGCAGCCCGTCCCATAACTATCCTCAATTACCCGGCGCTCGGTCTAACACATTTATACTGCTGCGGCATGCAGCCCGATCCATAGCTATACTCACATACTCGGCTCTCGGCCTGACTCAGTCACCCTCACAAGCCACTTGGGAAATTTATCTCAACTCACGGGGCTCAGCCCCAAATACTTTTCAGAGTTTTCAAAACAGTGTGATAACAGAGAAAATAACAGCAAGTAGGAAACATGACTGAGTTTACAATTTACTAATAGTATAGTGGTAGAATAGTGTAAATGTACCCCCTGAGGGTCTAAACAGGTCGGCACAAGGCCCCAAACATAGAAAATACCCCTGAGGGTCTAAACAGATCGGCACAAGGCCCCAAACATGGAAAATACCCTTGAGGGTCTAAACAGATCGGCACAAGGCCCAGAACATGGCTCACAGTCCATAAACAATTATAAACTTCTGAAAGACGGGATGTCGTAAGGTTTCAAATCGAATACGCGGCTTAATAGTCACTACGGGACGGACCAAGTCCCATTCCCTATCAGTGCACGCCCCCACGCTCGTCACTTAGCTTGTGCGTCACCTCATTTATCAACACAATAACATATAACGGGGTGTCATACCCTCAGATTTAGAGTTACGATTGTTACTTACCTCAAACATCCCAAAAGCTACTCCGCGATGCGCTTGCCCCACGAATCGGCTCCCAAAAGCTCCGAATCTAACCAAAATTCAGATTAACATCAATACACGCTAACGAAACAAAACCCAATCGAAAGATATAAAAAATTTTAATATAATTCTCGAAATTCTGCCAAACCCGAACCCGGGGTCCACGTCTCGGAATTCGATAAAATTTACATCACTAGAATTATCATCCTCCCACGATTCTATACATACCAAAAACTCCACAATCGGACCATAATTGCCCACTCAAATCACCAAAAGAATTTCCAATCTTCCTCCCCATTTTTCCCAACTTTTCCACTTTAATTCTTCAAATTACAAGCCTAATCCAAAATAAAATAGCATAGAAACGAGTTATATAGTCCGGGAACTTACCTCCACTGAAGACCCTCGAAGACCTTCTTCAATTTGCTCTCAAATAAGCTCCACCCGCATGCAACAATGAAAGAATAACCAAAATTTAGTGGAGGCATTCTTTTATACTGTTCTGCCTAGTTAATCCGCACCTGCGGACCTTTCCTCGCACCTGCGGTCCTAGGTGCGCACCTGCGAAAACCCACTAACAGTCCAATTCTCGCACATGCGGTCCGTTTTCCGCACCTGCGGCTTCACAGGTGCGGCCAACTCTTCGCACATGCAGACTCCTCTTGCCTAGCCTTTTTTCTCACCTGCGGTGTCGCACCTGCGGTTGCCCATCCGCAGGTGCAGCCACACCAGTAGCTTAACACCAGTAGCTATTTGCTGGTAATTTCCCAAGTTCAAACCTCCGCCAACCATCCGAAATCAATACCGAGCCCCTCGGGGCCTCAACCAAACATACCAACACACCCCATAGCATCATTAAAACTTAGTCGAGACTTCGAAACACCAAAAACAACACGAAAATGCCAAAATTACATCAAATTCAAGCCTGTGAACTTTGAAACTTTGAAATTTCGCCAATGATGCCGAAACCAACCAAAACACGTCCGAGTGACCTCAAAGTTTGCACACATATCAAAAATGACATTACAAACTTGCTCCAACTGTCGAAATTCCATGACCCCTATAGCCTATTTTCCACTGCCAACCGAAAATCGCCAAAAAATAACTTTCTCCAATACAAGCCTAATTCAATAGCGGACATCAAAACTTCATTCCGAACATACTCCTAAGTCCCAAATCACCTAAAGAAGCTATCCGAACCATAAAATCCGCATTCTGAGGTCGTCTACCAATAAATCAACTCTCATTTTGACTTTTCAACTATTAGGTTACTTCAAGAGGCTAAGTGCCTCTATTCTCACCACGACCACTCCGAACTCAAACCATCCGACCCAATACAACATAAATAGGCTATGAAATATATGATAAAGCAAAAATGGGGGAAACGGACGTCCAGCCGGGTCGTTACATTCTCCCCCTCTTAAACAGACGTCCGTCCTCGAATGGGTCTAGAAACATACCTGGAGTCTCGAATAAGTGAGGATATATGTCCCGTATCTCCCGCTCGGTCTCCTAGGTGGCATCCTCCACCGGATGTCCTCTCCGCTGAACCTTTACTGAAGCTATATCCTTAGACCTCAACTTTTTGACCTGACGACCCAAAATAGCCACTGGCTCTACCTCATATGACATATCACCGTCGAGATGAACTATGTTGAAGTCCAAAACATGAGACGGGTCACCAACATACTTCCAGAGCATCAATACATGGAACACCGGATGAATACTCGACAAGCTGGGAGGCAAGGCAAGTCTATAAGCCACCTCCCCAATCCTATGAAGCACCTCAAATCGCCCAATGAACCTGGGACTCAGGTTTCCCCTCTTCCCGAACCGCATAACACCCTTCATCGGTGACACCTTCAGCAACAGCTTATCCTCAACCATGAAAGACACATCCCGGACCTTCCGGTCCGCATAGATGTTCTGCCTAGACTGCAGCGTGCGAAGCCATTCCTGAATCAACTTCGCCTTACCCAACGCATCCTGAACTAAGTCTGTGCCCAATATCCTAGCCTCGCCCGACTGAAACCAACCAACCAGAGATCTATGCCTCCTACCATATAAAGCCTTATACGGAGCCATCTGGATACTCGACTAATAACTATTATTATATGCAAACTCCGCGAGTGGCAGAAAATGGTCCCATGAAACCCCAAATCAATGACACATGCATGCAACATATCCTCCAAAATCTGAATAGTATGCCCGACTGCCCGTCAGTTTGAGGATTAAATGCAGTGCTCAACTCGCCCCGAGTAGCCAACTCTCTCTGTACGGTTCTCCAAAACTGAGATGTGAACTGAGTACCTCTATCAGAAATGACAGAAACTGGAACCCCATGCAATCAGACAATCTCCCTGATATAGATCTCAGCTAACCGCTCCGAAGAATAAGTAGTACCAATAGGAATGAAGTGCACGGGCTTGGTCAGCTGATCCACAATAACCCATATAGCATCAAACCTCCTCGAAGTCTATGGGAGCCTAACTATGAAGTCCATGGTGATCCGCTCCCACTTCCACTCCGGAATATCAAATCTCTGAAGCAGTCCACCTGGCCTCTAGTGCTCATACTTGACTTGCTGACAGTTGATACACCGAGCAACAAACTCAACAATATCTCTCTTCATCCGCCTCCACCAGTAATGTTGTCTCGGATCCTGATACATCTTCGCGCCACCAGGATGGATAGAATACTGCGAACTATGGGCCTTAGCTAGAATCAAATCTCAAAGCCCATCCATATTGGGAACACAAATTCGGCCATGCATCCTCATGAACCTATCATCACCAATAACCACATCCATGGAATCACCGCGACCGACCGTGTTCTGAAGAACAAGCAGATGTGTATCATCATACTAGCGTGCTCTAATCTGATCATAAAGAGAAGACCTGGAGGCTACACAAGCCAGTACCCGCGGAGGCTCTGATAGATCCAATATCACCAACTGACCTTCTAAAGCATGAACATCAAGTGCTAAAGGTCGCTCTGCTACTGGAAGGTAGGTTAAACTCCCCAAAATCTCCCCTCTGCGACTCAGGGCATCGGCCACTACATTGGCCTTCCCCGGATGATATAAGATAGTGAGGTCATAATCTTTGAGAAGCTCCAACCACCTCCTCTGACGCAAATTCAGATCCTTATGCTTAAGCAGATGCTGCAAACTACGAGGATCAGTGAAAATCTCACAATGCACTCCATACAAATAATGACGCCAAATCTTCAAGGCGTGAACAATAGCTGCTAGATCAAGATCGTGCACTGGATAATTCTTCTCGTGCACCTTCAATTGTCGGGATGCGTAGGTAATCACCCTACCGTCCTGCATCAAAACCGCTCCAAGGTCAACTCTCGAGGCATCACAGCAAACTTTATAAGAACCTGAACCCGTAGGCAATATAAATACTGGAGTTGTAGTCAAAGCTTACTTGAGCTTCTGAAAGCTCCCCTCACACTCCTCAGTCCTTGAAATGAGCACCCTTCTGGGTCAGTCTGGTCATATGTGCTGCAATATATAATAATCCCTCTATGAAATGACGGTGGTACCCTGCCAACCCAAGGAAACTGCGAATCTCAGTAGCTGATGACGGTCTAGGCCAACTTTGCACCTCCTCTACCTTCTTCAGATCAACCTGATTACCCTCACTGGACACCACGTGCCCTAAGAATGCTATTGAATCAACCCAAAACTCACACTTCTAAAATGTTGCATACAATCTCTTCTCTCAAGGTTTGAAGAGCAACTCTCAAATGTTGCTCATGATCTTCCCGAGATCGTAAATACACCAATATATCATCAATGAACATAATGACGAAAGAATCCAGATAAGGCCGGAATACATTGTGCATCAAGTACATAAAGGTTGTTGGGGCATTGGTCAGCCCGAATGACATAACCAGAAACTCATAATGACCATATCTAGTCCTGAAAGCAGTCTTCGGGATGTCTGGCCACCGAATATTCAGCTGATGATAACCGGAACGCAAGTCAATCTTAGAAAATACTCTGGCACCCTGCAACTGATCAAACAAGTCATCTATACGAGTCAAGGGATACCGGTTCTTCACCGTAACTCTGTTCAGCTGCCGATAATCAATACACATACGCATAGAACCAACCTTCTTCTTTACAAACAACACCGGTTCACCTGAAGGTGACACACTAGGCCGAATGAACCCCTTATCTAGGAGTTCCTGAAGATGCTCCTTTAATTCTTTTAGCTGCATTGGTGTCATACGATAAGGTGGAATAGAAATGGGCTGAGTGCCTGGCACCAGGTCAATACCAAAATCAATGTCCCTGTCTGGCGGCATGCCTGGCAGGTCTACAGAAAACACGTACGGAAAGTCACGGACCACAGGAACCGAATCAATAGAGGGAGTCTCACCACTGACACCCCTCATAAAATCCAGATACGATAAACACCCCTTCTCAACCATAAGTTGAGCCTTTAGGTAGGAAATCACCCTACTAGGAACATAATCTGAAGAACCTCTCCACTCAACCCTCCGACATCCGGGCATAGATAAGGTCACGGTCTTAGTGTGACAATCAAGAACGGCATGACACATAGATAAATAGTCCATGCCCAATATCACATCAAAATCGACCATGCTGAGTAACAGTAGGTCCACTTGGGTCTCCAGACCCCCAATAGATATCACACATGACTGATACACACGGTTCATAATAACACTATCGCCCACCGGAGTCGACACATGAACAGATGTAACTAAAGACTCACGGGGCATATCCAGAAAATGGGCAAAATATGAAGAAACATAGGAATACGTAGAACCAGGGTCAAATAAATCCAAAGCATCTGGATAACAAACTGAGACAATACCTGCAATCACTGCATCGGAGTCTATAGCATCTTGCCTGGTTAGAAAGGCATACATACGGGCCTGACCTCCACCTGCTCGACCTCCCCATCTAGGGCGGCCTCTAGTTGACTGACTACCACCCATGGCTGCCTGGGTGTGTGGTGAAGTAACTGGAGCTGAAGTCGAAGGCTGGCCCCTCAGTTGAGATGAACCTCTAAGAAGATGGGGACACTGCCTCCTCACATGTCTGAACTCTCCACACTCATAACAGCTCCCTGGAGTTGGAGACTGGGATTGAAATGAACCCCTAGCACCAGAATGGCCACTAGGAGAAACATGCATAGATGAACCTTGAGCTGATGGTGCTCGAGCTGTACTCTGGGCTGGAATGGAACTGAATGAAGAATGTCCTGGCTGAAAACCACGGGGATCATGCCCCGAAGATGCACCACTATAGGCTGGCGGCTTGACCAAGGAGGCCTGAATGAATGGCCCCTGCCATAGTGAAACTGTCCCCTAGAAGGAGCACCACTAGAACCACCCGATCCATGAGGCACTTTGCCTCCCTCTCTACCCGCTCCTGGCAGCGGACCGACTAAATATCTCGAGCAATATCAACAACCTGCTCGAATGTAGCATCTGATACTCTCTCCCGGTGAGATTGTGGTACATACTTCTCCAAAAAGATAGTGGAGAACTGCTTCCAAGTAAGGGGTGCTGAACCAACAGGCCTACGCCTCTCAAAAGACTCCCACCAAGTGAAAGAAGCACTAGAGAGCTGAAAACTAGCAAATGAGACCCCACTGGTCTCCAAAATACCAGAAGTACGCAGCATCCTCTAGCACTTATCTAGAAAACCCTGGGCATCCTCGCCTCATCACCATTAAATGTCGGAGGCTGTAGTCTACTAAACCTCTCCAGCCTACGCTTCTCATCATCTGGCATAGTTGGGACCACGAAGTCCTGAACTGGAGCAACCGGCTGGGCTGGAACCGCCCCCGGTGTCTGCTGGCCCTGAGTAGCCTGCTCAGGTGTCCGGGAAACTGGAGTCTGACTGCCTCCCCCGGCCTGAGAAATAGCGGCAACTGCCTGAGCAAGGGTGGTACACACCGTCAAGATCTGGGCCAAGGTCTCCTGAAGACCTGGAATAACAATAGGCACTGCCGGTGCCTGAGCCTGTCCCGCTGGAGTATCTGTGACGGGAACCTGATCCTGAATAGTAGGGGGATCAACTGATACTGCCCCGGCTGCCGCATAGGCTGGCCCCCAACCTTTAGAACGGCCTCGACCCCTCGCACGTCTAGCCGTTGGCTAATCGCCCTGATCGGTTGCACGAGTCTTCACCATCCGTGAGAGAATGAAACAACAGAAGTTTAGATTTTTCCAGAATCAATCGAATGGCACGACAGAATTCAAGAAATAATGAGATTGTTCCTAAGGGTTCTATAGCCTCTCGAAGATAAGTACAGACGTCTCTATACCGATCCGCAAGACTCTACTAGACCTACTCATCATCGTTGAGTCCTATGTAACCTAGGCTCTGATACCAACTTGTCACGACCCCAAATCCCCGTGATGGCGCCTATCATGGAACTAGGCTAGCCAACCATTTCAGATTATCAATATATCCCATAATTTCACCAAAATTTAGTAGATTTTAAAAAATATCAGAAAGAGATAAACAAATACACACTTCCCCAAAACCTGGAGTCAACTGTCATGAGCATCTAAGACTAAAAATACAATGTATAACAGTGACTTGCTACAACAAAGTCTCAGGTACAATAGACTAAAAGAAACTATAATCTGAGGGAAGGATAGGAGGTGAGCTGGGGACGTTGAGCAGCTACCTCAATCCTCGAACAAATCCAAGCTCGTCCGGAAACCAACTAGTGGGATGGTCCGGTACCTGGATCTACACACAGAGGTGCAGGGAGTAATGTCAGTACGCCAACTCAGTAAGTAATCAATGTAACTAAAAACTTAAGTGTAGTGACGAAACATTTAAATCATATAAATCCATAAAATGAATAACAGTGGAAATGAGCAAATCAAGTCAGAAATCTAAAATTCCGAATATTTCATAAAACCCCGGTTTTCATTTAAAAATCTCATATGAAAACTTTTGTCCACCATTTATTATCAGAGGCTCAGTTTAAAAAAGAGTGAAAACATCATTTTCATAGAATATAAGCCCCTCGGGCACAGTATCACTCACAATAAAGCCTCTCGGGCAAACCTCTCAATCGCTCGTGACTCCACTATCAGTATCTCATGCTCTCACTTAACACTCGTACTCAGTAAGTACCATGAACACACAGAACTACTGCGGCGGCAGCCCGCTCCACTACATTTATACATACATATATATATATATATTTATACTGCTGCGGCGTGAAATCCGATCCATATATATATAACATATACTGTTGCGGCGTGCAGCCCGATCCATATTATAGTCGACTACGCTGGGGGTGTACAGACTCCTGGAGGCGCTCCTTCAGCCCAAGCGTTATATTTGTTGCAGCGTGCAGCCAGATCCAATATGTATATTGTTGCACCGTGCAGCCCGATCCATATATATAACATATATTGCTGCGGTGTGCAGCCCGATCCATATATATATAATCTATATTGCTGCGGCATGCAGCATGACCCACATATAATATATAACACATATATTGCTGCGGTGTGCAGCCCGATCCATATATATATAATCTATATTGCTGCGGCATGCAGCATGACCCACATATAATATATAACACATATATTGCTGCGGTGTGCAGCCCGTCCCATAACTATCCTCACATGCCCGACGCTCGACCTAACACATATATATTGTTGCGGCATGCAGCCCGATCCGTAGTTATCCTCACATGCTCGGCTCTCGGTCTGACTCAGTCACCCTCACAAGCCACTTGGGAAATTTATCTCAACTCACGGGGCTCATCCCCAAATAATTTTTAGAGTTTTCAAAATAGTGTGATAACAGTGAAAATAACAGCAACTAGGGAACATGATTGAGGTTAAAATTTACTAACAGGATAATTGTAGAATAGTGTAAAAGTACCCCCTGAGGGTCTAAACAGGTCGGCACAAGGCCCCAAACATGGGAAATACCCCTGAGGGTCTAAACAGGTCGGCACAAGGCCCCAAACATGGGAAATACCCCTGAGGGTCTAAACAGATCGGCACAAGTCCCCAAACATGACTCACAACCCATAAACAAGTATAAACTTCTGAAAGACAGGATGTCGTAAGGTTTCAAATCGAATACGCGGCTTAATAGTCGCTACGGGATGGACCAAGTCCCAATCCCTATTGGTGCATGCCCCCACGCACGTCACCTAGCATGTGCGTCACCTCATTTATCAACATAATAACAGATAACGGGGTGTCATACCCTCTGGTTTAGAGTTACAATCGTTACTTACCTAAAACATCCCAAAAGCTACTCCGCGATGCGCTTGCCCCTCGAATCGGCTCCCAAAATCTCTGAATCTAACCAAAAATCAGATTAACATCATCAATACACGCTAACAGAACAAAACCCAATCGAAAGATATAAATGTTTTTAACACAATTCTCAAAATTCGGCCAAACCCGAGCCCTGAGCCCCGAGCCCGCGTCTCGGAATTCAATAAAATTTACATCAATAGAATCCTAATCCTCCCATGATTCTATACATACAAAAAACTCCACAATCGGACCATAATTGCCCACTCAAATCACCAAAAGAATTTTCAATCTTCCTCCCCATTTTTCCCAACTTTTCCACTTTAATTCTTCAAATTACAAGCCTAATCCGAAACAAAATAGAATAGAAATGAGTTATATAGTACGGGAACTTACCTCCACTGAAGACCCTCGAAGACCTTCTTCAATTTGCTCTCAAATAAGCTCCACCCGCATGCAACAATGGAAGAATAACCAAAATTTTGTGGAGGCATTCTTTTATACTGTTCTGCCCAGTTAATCCGCACATGCGGACCTTTCCTCGCACCTACGGACCCGCACCTGCGGTCCCAGGTGCACACATGCGAAAACCCACTAACAGTCCAATTCTCTCACCTGCGGTCCCTTTTCGGCACCTGCGGCTTCGCAAGTGCGACCAACTCTTCGCACCTGCGGACGCCTCCTGCCTAGCCTCTTTTCGCACATGCGCCTGGATCTTTGCACCTGTGGCGTCGCACCTGCGGACGCCTCCTGCCTAGCCTCTTTTCGCACCTGCGCCTGGATCTTTGCACCTGTGGCGTCGCACCTGCGGCTGCCCATCCGCAGGTGCGGCCACACCAGCAGCTTAACACTAGCAGCTATTTGCTACAAATTTCCCATGTTCAAACCTCCGCCATCCATTCGAAATCAATTCCGAGCCCCTCGGAGCCCCAACCAAACATACCAACACACCCCATAGCATCATTCAAACTTAGTCGAGCCTTTGAAACACCAAAAACAACACGAAAACACAAAAATTACATCAAATTCAAGCATGCGAACTTTGAAACTTTCAAATTTCGTCAACGATGCCGAAACCAACCAAAACACGTCCGAGTGACCTAAAAGTTTTGCACACATATCCAAAATGACATTACGAACCTGCTCCAACAGTCGGAATTCCATTCCGACCCCTATAGCCTATTTTCCACTGCCGATCGAAAATCGCCAAAAACTAACTTTCGCCAATACAAGCCTAATTCTATACCGGACATCAAAACTTTATTCTGAACTTACTCTTAAGTCCCAAATAACCTAACGAAGTTATCTGAACCATAAAATCCGCATTTCGAGGTCGTTTACCAATAAATCAACTCTTAGTTTGACTTTTTAACTAATAGGCTACTTCAAGAGGCTAAGTGCCTCTATTCTCACCACGGCCTCTACGAACTCAAACCATCCGACCCAGCACAACATAAAAAGGCTAAGCAATATATGATAAAGCAGAAATAGGGGAAATGGGGCTAATCTCACGAAATGACCTGCCGAGCCGTTACAGGTTTTCTTCCAAAATCCCACAATTTCTACAAAATTTCATGTTTAATTCCATAAATAATCAATGTATTTAACTTACAACAGGTGGAAATAAATCACCTCATGATAGATGATGAAAATATCTCTTCAAAGAGCTCTAAAACTTTCCCAACCAAGTAAAAATATGAGAAAAATTTTCTATGTCTGAAAATAAAAAGCATTCTTCCTAGTCGATCCTTTTTCGCAAATACGGCCTGACCCTCGCGTTCGTGAAGCACAACCAGCTCCAGCCACAAAACTCATCTTCACGAATGTGATACAAGACTTGCGAATGCAATGATCTACCTGGCAACTCACAAACGCGACTACCCACACGCGAACGCGAAGACCAGAACCTCTAGGCCGAGCTTCCCCTTCACGAACGCGAACCCTATATCGCGAACGCGTAGCACCACTGCCTAGAACTTCGTCAACGCGATGAACCTCTCGCAAACACATAGAACAAATTTCAGCTAGCTCAACATCCTTCTTCGTGAACCCAAGCTTCCCTACGTGTTTGTACAGAACAAAAGCAGAACTAACAACCAGTAGTAGCAAATCAGCAAAACTTGGTCCGCCGCACTCCTAAAACACACCCGAGGCCCTCAGGACCCCATCAAATCATGACAACAAGTCCCAATACCTTATACAAACTTATCCAAAGGCTCAAAATTCCATGAATAACATCAAAATCACAAATAGATGATCGAAATCCTTCTTTTAACTTTTAAACATTCAAACTTTGTCGAACGCATGAATTATGCCTAAATATTCCAGAATGATGCCAAATTTTATGTGCAAGTCACAAATCACATTCCGAACTTATTCAAGGCTCAGAACCCTAAACGGGCATTGATAACACCAAAGTACACTTCAAATTAAACTTAGGAAATTCTAAAACCTTCAATATGCCAAATTTCCACATTAATTGCCGAATATCGCTCACGGGCCATCCGATACTCAACCCGTACATACGCCCCAGTCAAAAATCATCATACGAACCTATTGGAACCTTCAAATCTTGATTCCAGGGTCGTTTACTCAACAACCAAACCTTTGTTAACTTTTCCAACTTTCGAATTGAAAATTATTCTTCCAAATCAACTCTCAACTCCTCGAAAATAGAAACATATACAAGTCATAATACATAAGGTGAAGCAACTCATGGGCTCAAATCAGTGAACGACGCACTAGAGCTCAGAATGATTCTTAGAGTCGTTACAAGTTCTTAGGTCGATGCCATGAGATTTGTGAAACTTGGGAATGGTAGAATCCAATGGGGGTTGGCTTCACTATCTTCCATATGTAGGGATTGGCCAAGAGATTATGGAAGTCCTATGAGCAGGGTAGACTAGTAGGGTCACCTCTGCTTGCAATTGGGCTCAGTTTTCACAGCTTTTATTGGAGAAGTTTATTCCACTCACTTAGAGGGATGACCTATGTAGTCAGTTTGACCATCTACATTAAGATAGTATGATAATCACCCAACACGGGATGAGGTTTGTTGAAGTAAGGAGGTTCATCGAGGTCTTATATGGCATTAGACTTCAAATGGTTTGGGAGGCCGAGATTGAGTCGACATTCACTTAGTTGGTGGAGATTTCAAGGAGGATTAAGCGCATTCATGTCCAGCAGAGACAGGTGATGAGTGACAAGGGGCCTCATCATTTTGGTAGTTTTAGTGGTGCCTCATCTAGAGGCAAGGGTTATTTCGGTAGAGGTCATGCTATTGGACCGCTTCAGCCAGCACTTGAGGCTTCTGGTGGTTCTTTAAGTTACCACGGTACTTATGGTTCTCACTCATGGAAGACATCGTATAGTGTGTCTACAGCTTATGGTCCCATCAGTGCACTATCGATATAGAGTTTTTTAGTGGTCATCAAAGTTCATCAGAGCCAGTTTTAGATTACACAGCCACGTAAGCGGAAAGGTTTCTTTGAGTGCGGAGATGTAAGTTATATAAAGAGGCATTGCCCCGGATTGTGAAGTGGTACTCAGGATATGGTTGTAGCACCAATTTTCATACTTCCCGCCTAGCTATCTAAGGGATGGGGTTAGCTAACTGGAGGTGGAGGTCAACTAGTTAGAGGTCATTATAGGCTCGTTGTTGTGATTGTCCTGGTAGGCCTAAGGTGGATTCGTTCGATACAGACACTACAGGTATTATATAAGTCAATCATTGGGATACTTTAGTATTGTTGATCCGAGTTCTAGTTATTCATATATGTCCTCATATTTAGCATCACACTTGATTATGTCTCGTGATTCTCTTGATATTCTTATTTTTGTATCTATACTAGTGGAGGACACTATTGTAGTTGATGGGGTGTACCGATCTTGTGTGATAACTATTAATGGTTATGATACGATGATCAATCTTTTGCTTTTGTAAATGGTGGATTTTAAGGTGATTCTAGGTATAGACTGGTTTTCCCTATACCATGCTATCTTGGATTTTCACTCTAAGACTATGACTTTAGTTATGCTGGTGTTACCTAGATTAGAGTGTAGAGGGACCCCTTGGTCATTCCTCCAGTGGTTGAGAAGGGATTTTTAGCTTATTTGAAATTGGTCTGAGATTCGAGTGCGGAAATTCAATCCACGGATTTGATGCCGGTGTGAGGGAGTTTTCAGAGGAATTTCCTACGAATTTATCAGGCATGTCACCCGATAGGGATATTAATTTTTTTATTGACATGGAATTCGGACACTCATTCCATATCAATTCCACCGTACCGTATGGCTCTATTTGAGTTAAAAGAGTTGAAGGAGTAGTTTCAGGATTTTCTTGATAAATGATTCACTATACCAAGTTTTTCTCCTTGGGGTGTGCAAGTTTTTATTATTTGTTAAGAAGAAGATGGTTCTATAAGTATGTGCATTGATTATCGAAACTTGAACAGGGTTCCCATCAAGAACAAGTATCCATTTCCTTGTATTGATAATTTTTTTTATTAGCTTCAGGGTACCAAGGTTTTCTCCAAGATTAATTTGAGATTGAGTTATCTTTGGGTGAAGATTATGGCATTAGATGTCCCTAAGACAGATTTTAGGTCTCGTTATAGTCATTATGAGTTCTTGGTAATATTGTTTGGTTTGGCTAATGCTCCAATGACTTTAATAGATTTGATGAACCAGGAGTTCAAGCATTATTTGGAATCTTTCATTATTGTATTCGTTGATGGCATCATAGTTTACTCTCATAGTAGGGAAGATCATGAGCATCACTTGAGAGTAATACTCCAAGCTTTGAAGGATCGGAAGCTTTGTGCCAAGTATTCTAAGTGTGAGTTCTGGTTGGATTCAGTTGCATTATTGGGTCATGTTGTATCTAGTGATGGAATTAAAGCTGATCCCAAGAATATTTAGGTGATTAATAATTTTCCTAGACCTACTTCAACTATGGAGATTCAGAGTTTTTTGGGTTTGGTAGGCTACTATCATTGTTTTGTAAAGGATTCTCATTTGTCGCGACACCATTGACTAAATTAACTATGAAAGACGCTCATTTTAGATGGTTTGGTGAATATGCAGAGGGTTATAGGAAGCTCAAGTTTCCTTTGACTACAACCCTAGTATTGGCGTTGTCCATCGATCTAGGGCCTAACACGGTGTATTTGATGTTTCACCCATTGTCCTAGGTGCGATGTTGATGCAGGATGGATAGGTGATTTCTTATGAAACTCAGTAGTTGAAGACTCATGAGAATAATTATCCAAATCATGATTTGGAGTTGGCAGTTATTATGCGTGCACTTAAGATTTGAAGGCATTGCTTGTACAACGTCTGATGTGAGGTTTACACGGACCATTACAATCTACAATACTTGTTCAAAGAGAAGGATTTTAATTTGAGGAAGCGGAGGTGGTTGGAGTTGTTGAAAGACTATGATACCACTATCTTGTATCATCCGGGTAAGGTGGATGTGGTAGTAGATGCCTTGAGTAGAAGGTGGAAAGCATGGGTAATTTTGGAATATATTCTGGCTGAGGGGATGCCTTTGTCTATAGATGTCCATGCTTTGGCCAATAGATTTATGAGACTGGATATTTTTGAGCCTAGTAGAGTTCTTTCTTGTGTTACTGCACAGTCGTCCTTACTTGAGCGCATTAAGGCTCGTCAGTGTAAAGATATGCATTCATTGGTATTAAAGGACATGTGTTGCGAGGCAGGGCGAAGAAGGTTGTGATTGGAGATTATGGTGTTATGCGACTTCAGGGTCGGATTTGTGTTTTTAATTTTGATGGCTTGAGGGAGTTGATTCTTTAGAAGGCTCACAATTTGCGATATTCTATTCATCTAAGTGCCAGGAAGATGTATTATCACTTGAAGCGACATCACTAGTGGTGGAAAATGAAGAAGGACATTGATGGGCATGTTTTATGGTGTTTGAGTCACCAGTAACTTAAGTATGAACACCGGAAACCAGAAGGTTTAATTCACAAGATGGTTATACAGAAGTGGAAGTGGGAGCATATCACTATGGAATTTTTAGTAGGCTTACCACATTCCTTGAATAAGTTTGATGGTGTCTAGTTCATTGTCGATCGGTAGACCAAGTCCGCGCACTTCATATCGATGATGACTACTTATACTTCGAAAAGATTGTCCGGGATGTATATTAGGGAGATTGTTTGCTTAAATGGTGTTCCGTTTTTTATCATTTCAGACTGTGACACTCAGACCTCACCTTTTGAGAGTTGTCCAGAGGTTGAGTACATAGGTAGATCTTAGCACAACTTTTCACCTAGAGATAGATGATCAGTTTGAGTGGACTAATCAAATTCTTGAGGATGTGTTGATAGTTTATGTGATTGACTTTGGACGTCATTGGGATTAATTCTTACCTTTGCCGGAGTTTGTTTATAACAGCAGTTATCAGTCACGCATTGAGATGGATCCATATGAAGATTTGTATGGTAGGCAGTTGCGTTCTCCTATTGGTTGCTTGAGCCAGGTGAGGCTAGGTTGTTGGGTATAGATTTGGTTTGTCATGCACTGGAGAAGGTGAAGTTGATACATGAGCTACTTCACATAGCTCAGTCCAGGAAAAAGAGTTATGTTAATAGAAGGTCCTTGATATGACATATATGGAGGTGGAAAGCTTCTATAGAATGTCTCACCTACGAAGGATGCGATGATATTTCGAAATAAAGCCAAGTTGAGCCCGATGTTCATATGCCCGTTTGAGGTGTTAGAGAGTGTTTAGTGAGGTCAATTACATGCTTGTGTTGCCACTCAGCTTGTCTAGAGTTCATTCACTATTTCATGTTTCTACGCTTCAGAAATATGAAGAAGAAAAATTGTATGTTTTGGACATTGGTACAGTGCATCTTGATGAGAATTTAACCTATGAAGAAGAGCCGATAGCTATTTTGGACAAGGAGGTCCGAAAATTGAGGCCAAAAAAAGATTTATTCTGGAAAATTCTTTAGATAGGGCAACCAATTAAGGAAGAAACTTATGAGACTGAGTCTGACATGCAGAGCATGTATCCACATCTATTTTCTAGTACAACTACATTTCTATGTCCATTAGAGGACGGACATTTATTTTATAGGTGGAGAATATAACCTGATTGGCCGTTATGAGTTCTAACACACCATTTAGCTATTTAAGACCATGAGTAGGTTTATTTCATGTTATATGACTTGTGTGCATGGTTGGTTTTGATCTCCGTGAGAATTTGGGAGTGTTTTGGAAGAGTAATTCTCGTTTTAGAAGCTTTAAGTTACTGAAAATGACCAAGGTCAACATTCTTAGTAAATGATTTTTGATCGGTGATCCAAGGGTTCTGTTAGGTTTTGCATGATGTTCTTAGACTTGTATGTATGGTTCTAGTCTCGAGAGACCTGAGGTTATTTTGGCACTTCTAGTAGAAAGCTAGAAATTTTGAAATTAAGAACATTTAAGATCCTTGAATTTTGATGTTCCACTCTTGGATTTGATATTATTTTTGGTGTTTTAATTCCTCACACAAGTTTGGGTTGGGTATATAGACTTATTAGGAACATTAGACCAATTCCTGAGGGGCTTGGTTAGTTTTGAATTAGTTTTGGATTATTTTCCATGTGTTTGTGGTTGCTAGTACTGTTGTTATCACACCTCCGGTGCTAGGAGTGCAGGTGTGAGGCCATACCTGTAAGTGTCTGCTCGCATATGCAAGAAAAGGGATATCCAAGCACACGGTTTCACATGCGACGCTAGGTACATAGGTGCGAGGTCGCACCTGTGGGTGTTGTCGCGCGTCTGCAAGGAGCTCAAATTTTTCCGCTGGTCACACCTGTGAAGGTATAACGTCTCGACTGGTCATTTTGAGTATTTTAGCCTTTTTCCCCTATTTATTGCCTCCTCTATGTTATATTGTGGTTATGTGACTTGTTGGGGGTGGTTGGTTTTGGTTTCGGGTGAGTTTCGGAGTGAAATGGGACACTTAGTCTCAAAGTTGGAATTTTAGGTTGAAAGAGTTGAACGGATTTTGAATTTTGTGTAGACGACTCCGTAATGGAGTTTTGATGGTTCTGATAGCTCTGTATGATGATTTTGGACATAGGAGCGTGTCCGGATGTTGATTTGGAGGTCTGTAGGTTGTTTCGGCTTAAATTGGCGAAAGTTAGAAAGTTGAAGGTTCAGGATGCATGGCGCGTGGACTTTGAGCAGTTACGCCAGGCTAGTATGACCGTGTTGAGTATGCTTTCAGATTCAGTGACTTGTCCAGACATGCACCTGCCTTGGTTTCACAATCAGAGAGCGAGTCTATCAATTTATCAAGGGGCTCAACTATGGTATTAGATTCAGCATGGCTCGAGAGTTGGAGATCGATACACAATACCAGCAGGTGGTAGAGATCGCGCAGAGATTGGAGGGTATGCGGTTCCTGGGAGAGAGAGGATACGGAGGCCAAGAGGCCTCGAGATTCTTGCAGATATAGTGGTGCATGGGCCCTAGTTGCAGCCCATCATGGTAGAGGCTATGTGAGTCGTCAAATTCATTTAGCAGTTCCAGCTTCTAGTGGTACTCCGGCTACTCCCAGGTCTCAGGTTGCCCATTATGCATCGCCACTATCTAGTGCACCTCCTGCACGGGGTTCTTTCAATTGTCAGTCAACCGACTAAGCCCAAGCCAGTTTTAGCAGCCACATCCTTCGAGAACCTTTTTTGAGTGTGCTGATACTCATCATATGGTGAGGGACTTCCCCAGACTCAAGAGGGGTGCACCTCCACTAACTACTTGGGCTTCACATATTCAACAGGGTCCCCTGACTTCTCAAGCCGTGGTTACCGCTCTAGTTGACTCTCTACCTGCACAGCTAGCTAGGGATGGAGGTCAGGTGGGTAGAGGTCGCCCTAGAGAGAAAGGCCATGCTAGATGTTATGCTTTTTTGGGTAGTACAGAGGTGGTTGCATCAGACACAGTTATCACAGGTATTGTTCTGGTTGGTCATAGAGATGCATCAGTCTTATTTGATCTAGGCTCCACTTATTCATATATATCATCTTACTTTGCTACATATTTAAGTCTATCTCGTGATTCTTTGAGTTCTCCTATTTATGCGTCCACTCCTGTAGGAGATTTTATTATAGTTGACATGGTGTATCGGTCATGTTTAGTTGTTATTGGTGGTTTTGAGACCAGAGTTGATTTGTTGTTGCCCAGTATGGTAGACTTTAATGTTATCTGGAGCATAGACTGGTTGTCTCCCTATCATGTTTTCTTGATTGTCACAGACGGTGACATTGGCTATGCTAGGTTTACAACAGTTGGAGTGGAGAGGTACTTTGGATTATGTTTCTAGCAGTGTTTTGTACTTCCTTAAGGCATAGGGTATGGTTGGGAAGGGGTGTGATGCATATCTAGCCTTTGTGAGAGATGTCGGTGTTGATACCCCTACCGTTGAGTCAGTTCCAATACTGAGAGACTATCCAGATGTATTTTTGGCAGATCTTCCAGGAATGCCTCCCAATAAAGATATTGAATTTGGTATTGACTTGTTGACGGGCACTCAGCCCATTTCTTTTCCACCATATTGTATGGCCCCAACAGAGTTGAAGGAGTAAAAGAAGCACTTGCAAAAGTTTCTTGAAAAGGGTTTCATTCGGCCTGGTGCATCACCTTGGTGTGCTCCAGTTTTGTTTGTAAAGAAGAAGGATGGTTATATGTACATGTGTATTAACTATCGACAGTTGAACAAGGTTACAATGATGAATAGGTACCCATTGCCACGTATTGATGACTTATTTGATCAGCTATAGGGTGCTAGAGTGTTCTCAAAGATTGATTTTGGGTTAGGGTATCATCAGCTGAAGATTCGGGATCCGGATATTCTTAAGATTTCTTTCAAGATTCAGTATGGTAACTACGAGTTCCTTGTGATGTCATTTAGGCTAACCAATCCTCCAGCAGCATTAATGCACCTGATGAATAGTGTATTCCATCCCTATCTTGATCATTCATCATTATGTTTATTGAAGAGATCTTGGTGTACTCCCATAGCTGGGAGGATAATGAGCGTCATTTGAGGATTGTGCTCCAGACCTTGAGAGAAAAGAAGTTGTATGCAAAATTTCAATGTGTGAATTCTAGCTTGATTTTGTGGATTTTTTGGGTCACGTGATGTCGATTGAGGGGATCAAGGTAGATCTGAAGAAGATTGAAGCAGTGCAGAGTTGGCCCAGACCATCTTCGGCTATTGAGATCCGGATTTTTATTTGTTTGGCCGGGTATTACCGTCATTTTGTAGAGGGTTTCTCATCTATTGTTGCACGTATAACCAGATTTACCCAGAAGGGCGGTTCTTTCATATGGTCTGAGGAGTGTGAGGAGAGCTTTCAAAATCTCAAGACTGCCTTGACTACAGCCCAAGTATTGGTGTTGCCTGCGGGCTAGAGGTTTACACTGTGTACTGTGATGCGACGTGTCGGCCTTGGTGCGGGGATGAAAGAAATTAGGGTGATTACCTATGCATCTAGACAGCTGAAGGTTCATGAGAAAAATGATCCTATATACGACTTGGAATTAGCAGTTATTGTTCATGCCTTGAAGATTTGGTGGCATTATCTGTATGGTGTCCCCTATGTGGTCTATACCGACTGCCAAAGTCTACAGCATCTGTCAAAATAAAAGGATCTTAACTTGCGGCAGCGTTGATGGTTAGATTTTCTTAAGGACTATGATATCACTATTATATATCATCCCGGGAAGTCCAATGTGGTGGTCGATGCCTTGAGTCGAAAGGCGAAGAGCTTGGGCAGTTTAGCATATCTATTGGCAATGGAGAGGCCATGAGCATTGGATGTTCAGGCAGTGGCCAACCAGTTTGTTAGATTGGATGTTTCTGAGCCCGGTCGAGTTCTGGCTTGTGTGATTTCTTGGTCCTCTTTATATGATCTCATCAGAGAGCGTCAGTATGACGACCCCCATTTGATTGTCCTTAAATACATGGTACATCACGACGATTACAGAGAGGTTTTTATCAAAGATGACGGTGTGTTGCGGATGCAGGGCCGATTGCATGCCCAATGTGGATGGGTTATGTGAGTTGATTCTTTCGGAGGCACGTAGTTCACAATACTCCATTCATTCGGGTGCCGCTAATATATGTCAGTATTTGAGGAAGCACTATTGGTGGAGTAGAATAAAGAAGGACATAGTTGAGTATGTAGCTCGGCGCCTAAATTGTCAGCAGGTGAAGTATGAGCACCAGAGACCAGGAGGTTTGCTTCAGAGACTGGAGATTCCCTAAAAGAAATAGGAGCGGGTTACCATGGACTTCATTGTTGGGATCCCACAGACTCAGAAGAAATTTGACGTTGTATGGGTGATTGTGGATAGGTTGGCCAAGTCGGATCATTTAATTCCGTTGGTGACTACTATTCTCCAAAGCAGCTGGCTCAGATTTATATCCGCGAGATTGTCTAACTTCATGGCATGCCGGTATATATCATCTCCGACCGGGGCACGCAATTTACATCATTCTTCTGGAGAACCGTACATCATGAGTTAGTCACACGGCTTAAGTTAAGTATAACATTCCACCACCAGACGGACAGACAGTCCAAGCGCACCATTCAGATATTGGAGGATATGCTTCGTTCCTGTATTATGGAGTTCAGGAGTTCTTGGGATCAGTTCATACCACTTGCAGAGTTTTCCTACAACAACAACTAACAATGGAGTATTAAGATGGCTCCTTATGAGGCCCTATATAGGAGACGTTGTCGTTCCCCAGTTCGTTGGTTTGAGCCAGAAGAGGCTAAGCTTTTAGGCACAAATTTGGTTCGAGATGCCTTGGAGAAGGTCAAGTTTATCCAGGATCGACTTTGTATAGACCAATCTAGACATAAGAGCTATGCGGATCAGAAGGTTCGTGATGTTTCATTCATGGTTGGAGAGCGGGTCTTGCTCATGGTTTCGCCTATGAAGGATATTAGGAGGTTCGGGAATAAGGGCAAGTTGAGCCCTAGGTATATCAGACCTTTTCAGATTCTTGAGAGGATTGTTGAGGTGGCCTACAAGCTTGCATTTCCACCTAGCCTATCTGCAGTTCATCCGGTGTTCCATGTTTCTATTCTCCGAAAGTATCACGGTGATCTGTTCAATGTGTTAGATTTTAGCTCAGTCCAATTGGACAAGGATTTGTCTTATGTTAAGGAGCCAGTGGCCATTTTAGACAGGCAGGTCCGGAAGTTGAGGTCAAAGAGCATTGCTTCAGCAAAGGTTTAGAGGAGAGGTCAACCAATCGAGGAGGAGACTTGGGAGACCGAGATGATATACGTAGTCGTTATCCTCATCTTTTCACCATTTCAAGTATGTCTCTATAGTCGATCGTGGATGAACATTTTTTTTAAGATGGGGAGGTTTTAACGACCCGGCAAGTCGTTTAGAGTATTTTATCCACATTCCCCTAGTTATTGCCTCCTCTTTATATTGTGGTTATGTGACTTTTCGGGGTGGTCGGTTTTGGTTTCAGGTGAGTTTCAGAGTGAAATAGGAAACTTAGTCTCAAAGTTGGAAGTTTAAAATGAAAAAGTTCACCGGAGTTTGACTTTTGTGTAGACGACTTCAGAATAGAGTTTTGATGGCTTCGATAGCTCTGAATGGGGATTTTGGACTTAGGAGTGTGTCTGGATATTGATTTGGAGGTCCATAAGGCCTTTCATCTTGAATTGGCGAAATTTAGAAATTTGAAGGTTTGGAAGGTTGAAAAGAATAATTGGGAGTTGACTTTATTGATATCGAGTCCGGATTTCGGTTTTGAAAGTTGGAATAGGTCCATTGTGTCAATTATGACTTTTTTACAAAATCTGAGGTCAGTTGGAGTTTGTTTGGTATATTCCGGCATTAGTTTTAGAAGTTAGAAGTTCATAAGTTCATTAGGCTTGAATTGATGTGTTATTCAATGTTTAGTGTTGTTCGATTTTACTTGAGGTTTCGAGCGAGTTTATGGGGTTACACCAAGGATTTGCGCTCAGCCCGTTCTTATTTGCTCTGGCGATGGACGCACTGACACACCATATCAAAGGAGAGGTGCCATGGTGTATGTTATTTGCTGATGATATAGTTATGATTGATAAGACGCGAGGCGGAGTTAATGAGAGATTGGTGGTATGGAGGTAGGCCCTAGAGTCTAAAGGTTTCAAGTTGAGTAGGACTAAGACGAAATATGTGGAATGTAAGTTCAGCGACGTGACGGGGGACACGGATGTGGAAGTCAGGCTTGACTCATAGGTCATCCTCAGAGAAAGTTTTAAGTACTTAGGGTCAATTATCCAGGTAGATGGGGAGATAGAGAGATTGACGCAGATATTACGCACCGTATTGGGGTGGGGTGGATGAAATGGAGGTTAGCATCTAGAGTCCTGTGTGACAAAAATATGCCACCAAAACGCAAAGGCAAATTCTATTGAGTGGTGGTTAGACCGACCAAGTTGTATGGGGCTGAGTGTTGGCCAGTCAAGAATTCACATATCCAGAAGATGAAAGTAGCAGAAATGAGGATGTTGAAATGGGTGTGTGGGCACACTAGGCTGGATAAGATTAGGAATGAAGATATTCGGGAGAGGGTGGGTGTGACTCTAGTGGACGACAAGATGCGGGAAGCACGACTTAGATGGTTCGGACACGTGTAGAGGTGAAGCCTAGAAGCCCCGGTTAGGAGGTGTGATGGGTTGGCTTTGGCAGGTACGAGAAGAGGTAGAGGGCATCTTAAGAAGTATTGGGGCGAGCTGATCAGACAAGACATGGCGCGACTCTAGATTTCCGAGGCCATGGCTCTTGATAGGAAGGTGTGGAGGTCGAGCATTAGGGTTGTAGGTTAAAGGGTAGTCGAGCGGTTTTCCTCTTTGTCCTGGTTTCCCTCTTTGTACCGACGAGTATGATAGTGTTTTGTCTAGCACTGCTAGCGATTTATATTGTGTTTTACACTTTTGCATAATATTTGTGTTACTGCTTTTTCATTTATTTTTTGTCTCTCATGTTGTTGATATTATGTTTCGGGTTTTATTGTCACAGATCTATTATCTCTGAGCCGAGGGTCTCCTGGAAATAGCCTCTCTACCCCCTCTGGGGTAGGGGTAAGGTCTGCGTACACTCTACTCTCCTCAGACCTCACTGGTGGGATATTACTGGGTTGTTGTTGTTGTTGTTGTTTCGAGCAATTTTGTATCATGTTTTAGGACTTGATGGTATGTTCAAACCGGGTCTCGGCGGCCCCGTGTGTGTATCGGATTGAGTTCAAACCATTCATTCTTGAACTGAGACTGCTGTTTTTCTTTTCTGGTTTCCTTCTACGCATTCGTGAAGATTCTCTCACGATCGCATAGAGTCCTTAGGAATTGATGGAGTCTTACTCTTCGCGTTCACGAATTCACGGATACGGTCGCGATGGTTGAGGAGATTGTTCATCGCGAATGCATGCATGTGACCACATTCACCTATAAGGAAGGAGATACTGAGCGAAGGCACGCGTTGTTCTTCGTGTTCGTGTGGCCTGGAACGCGATCATGTAAGCTTATAAGGAAGGCTCGTCATCGCATTTGTGACTGCTATCACACAATCGCGTAAGAGGTTTTGTGGGCTGGGAGGATTTTTTTATCCACGATCGCGGAAGGCAATAACTGGGCAGCACTATACTATTTCCAAATCGAGGGTTTTGTTCCATTTTTCATCTTTTGATCTAGAGACCTCAATTTTGGGTGATGTTTGAAGAGATTTTCAAGGAGTTGATTAAGGTAAGTGACTTTAACTCGGATTTGATTATTATACATGAATCATCATTCTTTTTACCATTTAATTAGTGTTTTGGGTTGAAAAAATTGGGGAAATTTGTGAAAACTCCATAAGCTATAATTTGAGGATTTGAAAAGCGATTTGAGGTTGGATTTGAAAATTTTTAGTATGGTTGGACTCATTATTGAATGGGTGTTTGGATGTTAGTTTGGTAGGGTTCCGAGACGCGATCCTGGGGTTAACTTTTTTAGATGACTTTTTGTTTTTCTTTAAAGATTGCAACTTTATTGTCCGTAATAGTTTCCTATGGTTTATATTTATGGTATTAAGTTATTTTTGCTAGATTCGAGCTGTTCGGAGTTGGATATTCACGGAAAAGGCTTACTAGTGAATTGAGTTAGCGTGTATTAAGGTAAGTATCTTGCCTAACTTTATGTGGGAGAATTACCCCTTAGGATTGAGGTTGTTTTGTGTTAATTGTGTTACGTGAAAATCGTGTACGCAAGGTAACGAGTGGGTGCACAGGATAAATATGATAATTGACCGGTTTAAGCTATGTAGATTCTTTTTCATGCCTTTAATTGAGTTGTCATAGCATGTTATATCCATCATTGTTAATCTATCCTTACATTCTTCACTTGACATTGTTAATACTTGTCTCATCCCTTACTTGTTATTTGTCCTTACATGCTTAGTTGAAGTTATTTTTTTCTTATTGCCTTGTTAAATATTTAATTGTTGAGTGACCTTACTTTAAGTTGTTATTTCTTGAATATCATATTGTTGAGTTTTGGTGTTGAGGTTGTAAAAGTCATGCTCACATTGAGGAAAATTTATAAATTGTTGAAATAACATTCTTGTTGAGCTATTCACTTTCAATTGTTATTGTCACGACCCGAACTGCAACGCCGCAGCGGGTATCCGGTGCCTTACTCAACCGAGTACCAACATAACATAACTTTCTTATCATACCATCATGGGTACGTGGGCCAGAAAGGCCATCATGAGATAACCAGAATAAAACATAAGGGAATACTCGACATAAGACGACCCAACATGATATACAAACTTATACATGTGACTTACGGGCCTATAGGGCCGAAATGATCATTTGTACACTCAAACATAGGCCGACAAGGCCATACAATTATCTATATACATGACATGTGTCTACGAGCCTCGAAAAGTACATAAACATCATAAAGACCGGGATAGGTCTCCTTCATACCAATTTAGACATGTCCAAAGCATACTGACCAAATAGGCAACTCCGCAGCAAATGGAGTGCACCAATACCTTCCGTTGAGTTGATAGCCTACTAGGAGGATTGTCAACCTGTCTATCGGAACCTGCAGTCATAAAATTCAGCATCCCCGGGCAAAAGGGACTTCAATACAAATAAAGTACCGAGAATGTATGGCATGAAAGCAATATATAAAAGACATGAAAGAAACATGAAGTAAAGAACTCAACCTCTAAGTCTGAATAGCTCTGTGAATCATGAACAATTATTATGTCATGCATATGAATAAAATATCATATCATGAATAGGTATATGCGTACATAACATCATCAAATCTCTGAGGACATCCTATCATATCATCTTGGCCTCTGTGGGTGAAATCATCAACATATACCAGCTAATCAGGTGGTGGTGCGTATATAATACCATAACCTTTTTCCATACCCCATATACATATAATATACATGTATATAACACTATCTTTTCATGGGACAAGTTACATGTATAAATGAATGCAATGTATAATGAAGTAAGCCAACAAGATCTCTCTGAATGTCATAAGATCAATATTCCTTCATTTAATCTCATGAAATAAACTTTATCAACTTATGTATTTTATGAGATTCATGAACAAATGATATAATAATAGGACACATGGGGAATATAGAACATAAGCACCTCTAGTACTTCTAAGAATAGAGTCATTTGTGAAAGTTCCGTGTTTGCTCGTTTAGTTTCTATCATATGGATCGTGCCAAAAGGTAAGAAGGGACATCCTTAACATATCTTATCACAATCTGTCTTATAAGAACATTGAACTTCTCCTATTACACTTTAATCTACAATAGCGATATGCTATCGTTAAGCTACGAAAGATGCAACTATCGTACAATGAATGACATGCTTATTTCTATATTAAAATGGGAAGCATCTCCCCTGTTTTCCTTACTTTACCAAGTCCATCAACCAACATTAACCCATACAACCTTCACCTATATACTTTCATAACCACAACACAAATCAAACTGCACAATAACAAGTGCATAAACATCACCAACGAAACTACCATTTAACAAGACAGACGGCAATCTCGGATTGAATCCCTTTTGAATGCTTTCACCCGAAAGTCATTCATTAATTAACTTAACAACATATCCATCATGATATTATATACAATGGGAGGACTTCTAACCTCATATTCATCTCCTAATTCACCCTCAAACAGCCCAACAATCTAACAACAACAACAAATACACCTTTCCATTGTTAATTTGTCCTTTATCTTACTACTCACAGTACCAACAACAAGCTCGACAAGTACACATATTTTATAATAAAAAAATCATAAGAGAGTCATTTTCAAGGGTTTCCAACCATTTATAGTTCATCAAAAACATTAACATCTCAAACTATTTCAAGTCTTCGCTTATATTTTGCTCAAATACTGCAACTCACACACAAACAACTTCATGCGCATGTAGTAGAATTTTATACTCACCTTAACCAGTATAAAAAACACAAAATTTTACCCAAGAACAGCCCACAACTATCCTCAATGACACCACAAATCTAATATATATGAAGGAGAGACTAAATATTACCTTAATCAACAAGAACAACATGAAATCTGTGGTTCCTTAGCTTTGAAGAACCCTCCAAAACAACAGCAAGATGAAGAACTACGATCTAGCAAGCACCACAGGATTTCTAGCAACGAATTCATGTTTTTATCTTAGATTTTCACCCTAGAATCATGGAGGAACCCTTGAAGAGAATTTAGTAGGGTTTAGGAACTATTTTGGACGATAAAAATGAGTTAAAAAGACTTAGAAGTGACTTAAATACAAGCTGGATTTTTACACCAACTTTGTGGGTCCCATGAGAGCTGCTTGCCTACTGTCGCGAAAACGCGAATATCTCTATACACCGATATTGTATCAACATACGGTTAAATGAGATAGAAACTAGACTTGTAGATCTTCCATTTCGTAGGTCGATCACCCCGTAATTCCAAGTACATTGGTAGACCTAATTTTCAGCATATTTATGAATGTACTTATGATGACCTTTGCCAACTTTTGTTCCACAACTCGCTTGACATCAAAAGATAACACACGACTATCATACAAATAAAATAACTCATAATATAACCTCTTTATATTGTTAAGCATCCTAGTCTCTCCCCAAAACACTACTACAAAATGGAGCTTTACCGGCAACTATTTAGTGGCCATAAATTAATTACCAGTAATTTATGTCCATAACTCAAGTATTAGCGGAATATATAGTTTCGTCAGCAAAAACCATATGATTACCAGCAATTAAAAAGAATGGCCAGCAAAAATTATAGTACTACAACTTATCCGAAAGAAGTTTTCATTATTTCGTGTTCCCTCCTATTCCTTATTCTGAAAAAAGAGGCGCTAACCCATTTCACAAAAAAGAATTGCAAACACCCAAATCCAAGAAGAACTCAAATTCTCCACCGTGCCCAACTATCCCTTCGCTTACACCATCTCAGGTTTCCTTCACGGTGAAGCCCAACTCACTACTCTCGTTCTTCTCTCTCTCTCTCTCTCTCTCTCTCTCTCTCTCTCTCTCTCTCTCTCTCTCTCCCTCTCTCTATCTATCTATATATAGAGAGAGAAATTTCTCGAATTGATGGATCTGTGCAGTTACAGTCCCCTCGGTTCTTGTCACTGTCTTGTTCGTACAATCATATCGCGACTATCGTGGTAAGCTCAATTGCTTAAGAACTTCCATTATTGATATAACATGTAAGTATTTTATCTATCTATTAAATAGATGAATTCCAGATCCCTAAATCTAAATGGACTATCTTACTTCAATTTTAGCAAAATTTAATTGAAAACTCTATTTTCCCATAATTATTGGTTTAATGGAATCGCACAATGCCTCTCAATTTGTTGTATTTTTCTTCTTTCTTGCCTTCAGCTACATGAATTTATGATAGCCCTGTAAAATTGATTTTAAGGTGATTTAGAAGTGTACTTATATTTTTTGTTTTGTTTCTTTGCTTTTAACTCTATTTTCTCCCTCAGTTTCAGAATTTTGTGGCTATTGCTATTACTAATAATTTCACGGATGTGGCTATGATGATAATTGCTGGTAAATTGGTACCTTTCCTACCATACTGAATTATTATATCCCATTTTCACTAGGCTCGCATAAAATGCTCACAGATGTTCTGTTGTCTTCTCTCTATTGAGATAATCGACAAAATTTTGTAGACAATTGCATGTTGTTAAACCTTTTTTCTTTATGTTTCGATTAACAAACTTTGATTACAATGTTCGTAAAAAAAGAGTATTATAGGATACACATTGCATAATCACTACAATAAAAAGGCTTTTAACGATTCTTATGAATTGACATTGTTGTTTGCTCAGACTCATTTTCTCTGTTCTTCACAAATCTGAAAATCAAATATCTCATCTAAATAAAATCTCATAGTGACATGTTCCATATTTATTATTTCCCATGTGAATAGGGAGGTGTTGTATCCCATGAGTTGTTTATTCGCATTGTAGAATGCTAGGTAAAACTTTAAAGTAAGGGAAGTTAGGTGATAATATTGCTTTTTATCCATAAAAAGACTTTACATTTTGCTTGGAACAGCTGAAGATCATAGACTCCTAAAAATGGGGTTTTCGTATGCACTCGTGCTGAATTATTAATATGCAATGCATAGTTGCATAATTCTTTACTTTTGGCTATTTTTATTTCCCGCGGTGTATCTCAATAAGTCTTTAGCTTGTGTTTTGAAATGGATGCAACTTCTAGACAGTAGAACTCCTCTTTTTAGGTGATAACATGTAGATTAATTTTATTGTCAGATTAATTGCCTCTGTTTTATTTCCAATATACTGTTACTTTTTGCTGTATATGATGGTAGGCAGGAGGCATACTTAGATGTTAGGATAGTATTATTTAATTGCATTCGATTTTGTCATGTTTAACTAGACCTCTGAGACGTATGTTCTTTATTTTAATGAGTTCTTGTTCTTTAAGTTACATAGTTGCAATGGTTGTTATGGTGTTGTAGTTACATGTCTTATTTCCCCACAGTTACTAAAAAAATGACTCATTATTTTAGGTACAAACTATATATTCACAATTTTGTGAGCCTAATTACTAATAGATGATCGGAACCCACGACTCGAAAAGACAATTGCTATGCTTGAGTTCCATATAGAAAGAAATAAACATATGGAAAATTTATGTTAGAGAATACTTACACCTGATGGAGCATTCACTTGTTCAACAGTGCAAAGATTTGTACATTATCTCAAGCATTCAGGTATTCTATACTTATGATAATGAGTATCTTTACTAGTAAAATGAATGGTATTTTACTTAATACCTCTTTTATATTGTGTCTCAGTATTAGACTAAATTATGGTGATAGATATATATTCAGGATTGACATTAGATGTTTGGTTCTTAAAACATAAATCCAATCTTTAGGTGCATAATTTTATAATGTGACTATTTTACATCAAGTTAATTGTATTAGACTTTAGCCAAATAGAGGCTAACTGTGTAGAAATCTACATACTAACTCATATGAAGTGCAAAGATGATAGATCATTAGGCAAGAAGTCTACATGTGTTGTTGTAAGATTTCTTATGCATTTAATCCTTCAAGTTCTATGAGTTTTCTTAAAATCAGTAAAGTTATTAAAGGTTTCAGATTTCTCTTCCAATTTTTCTTTACTACTTTTGTGTCTTCTTTTAGCCACTGACAGCTTACTGCTTGACCAACAACCAACCTTTTGAAGTATTAATGAATAGCAACAAATATCTTTGACAAGTTTATGTTGTTAGTTTCTAGGCTGAAAATTGAAGGCCGATTGTTGTAACTTTGAAATTATTTAAGGGATGGTTTTTGTCTACTAAATAATAGAAGGATATACCTTAGGTTTGGGTCATAGGTTTAAAGAGGTTTTAGCCAAAAAAATCTCCCCTTCCATGTCCAACTGAATAAAATGATCTTTTACTATGATATTGCTAGTTTCTGAGGGACTAAAATCAGTAGTTTGCCTCTGCTGCTATATAATCTCTTGAACTGCTAAGTAAAGTTGTCCTTCACTGAATTCATTGAAATGATTTTCTTATAAGTTGATTTGAAATTCATCTTCTTCTTTCTCATGTTAACAAACTGAATTTCGATACTTGTAACATGGAAATATACAAATTATATTTAAAAAGATGAGATTAACAATACTCACAATGTTCACTTCAAAAGTATATAACCAACAGAATATGTATACCTATGGCAGACAAGTATGGTTTATATAAAATGGTAGCATCTTGAATTCTTGTCAAATGTAGCTCTTTATTTTTTTTTTCCCACAATGTTACATCTAGGTTGTATTCCAATACTACAAGTCTCATTTGCCACATTAGCCAAGTCTTTGATCTTCCTTTTGTCATCCTTTGTTCTTTCTTAAATAAAACATTTTGGTTGTATTCCAATACTACAAGTCTCATTTGCCACATTAGCCAAGTCTTTGATCTTCCTTTTGTCATCCTTTGTTCTTTCTTAAATAAAATATTTTGGTTGTATTCCAATACTATAACTTGATGTAGAGAGCTGCAACTTAAGAACGATTTGTCTTATTAGAAACTACACTTCAATATCCTCAACCATGATGAATTTTGTATACCCTAGTTCACATGCAGCCTCATTTTTTACATTGTGTTGAGAATTCACAATATATTTAAATGTGTAGACTCGTGATATTTTATACGTTACATTCCATCTTTTGACGCATTAATTTTATTTTTTTCAGGTCACTTGTTTGAAAATTTTGCATGTGGAAGATTTCAATATGATGAAGAGTTGCTGAAACTATTTGAAGATATTATTTGATAGGATTAGTTATATCAGTTCATTCAATGCAAGTTTATTTTAAAAGTTGTGACATTAATATTTTAGATTAGTACTTCCTTTGGATTGTGTAGATTCAATGAGATATATTTTGTTTTATGAATTAATAATATTATATTTTCTAGTATTTGCCTACCGTTGTTTCCACCAAGATATACTCTTTTACTTAACAATATTTAGTTGAATTTACTTGCCATTAAAATAGAATCTGAAGGTCAAAATAAGATATCTACAAGAAGGATACAGTATTCATTTTAATTACCGTTAAAACTAATAACGTTTAGCGGCAATTTAATTGAACTTATCGGCTATAAAAATGGATGCTAAAAGAGCATAGTTAGTTTTTTATGAATTTAATTTACCAGCCAAACGTATTGCCGCAACTAATTGCCGGTAAAACTAACGATCTTTAGCGGCAACAATTTATACCCTTTACCAGCTTTTGTGAGGATAGCCGCCAAAGGCTTTGTCGAACCATGTATTGCTGGCTAAACACCATAAGCCGGTAAAGGATATAGCGGCTATTGTTATTTCCACTAAATACATATTGTATTGCCGCTAAAGCCCCTTTTTGTAGTAGTGAAAGTACATGTTATAACATTCCAACTTGTCAACTTCGCCGAAACGTATTTTCTTCAATCCGTTTAGCTTCTAAGCTTTCCAACCCTCTTGATTCTTGTTATTCATGATCTTAAATATTTGTAATTTCCATGGTAATATGATAAACTTACTTTATAAAACATTCAAAGATGATTTCATTTCTGAGCTTACATCAATTGACTTACGACATATTCTTACGTACAAAAATATGGGGTGTAACACTTATTACTGAGACTCTTGTACACATTGTGGTTGAGACATGGGCTATTTATTGTGAAAATATTTTTATTCTTGACTTCTTTGTTAAGTTGTGGTATTGGGACTTGAGGTGCGATGTGTAATACGTTGTGATATTGATACACACGCGGCAGTATAAGGATAAGGGTTGATACGCATGCAGTGAGATAAGGTGGGCTTGATATCTGTGCTACTAACAGGAGAACTACTTGAAGCCACGTGGTGTGATAAGGTGGGCTAAAACGTAGGTAGTTATTTTGTGAAAAATGATTTTGTTTAAAATTAAATAGAAGGCTCCCCCGGTGATATAAGAAAATATTGTGATTGTTATTGTGAAATGAGATACGAGGCATTACCTCGGATATGATTGCAATGACCCGTCCGGTCGTTCCGAGAGTTTAGCCCTGTTTCCCCTATTTTTGTATTTGTCATATATTGCTAGCTTGTTTTTGTTGTGTTGGGTCAGTTGGTTTGGGTCTTGAGATGTTATGGTGAGAATTGAGGACCTCTCAAGGTAGCCTAATAGTTCAGAAAGTCAACTGAGAGTTGACTTATTGGTAAACAACCTCAAAATGTGGATTTTATGGCTTCGATGGTTTCGTTAGGTAAATTGGGACTTAGGAGTGTGTTCGGAATGGAGTTTTGATTTCCGGTGTAGAATTAGGCTTGAATTGGCGAAAGTTAATTTTTGGAAATTTTCGGTTGGCAGTGGAAAATAGGTTGTCGGGGTCAGAATGGAATTCCGAAAGTTGAAACAGGTCTATAGTGTCATTTTGAGTATGTGTGCAAAATTTCAGGTCAATCGAAGGTGTTTTGGTTGGTTTCGGCGTAGTTGGCAAAATTTGGAAGTTCCAAAGTTCATAGGCTTGAACATGATGTGATTTTGGTATTTTTGTGTTGTTTTTGGTGTTTCGAAGGCTCGACTAAGTTTGAATGATGTTATGGGATATGTTGGTATATTTGGTTGAGGTCCCGAGGACCTTAGGTTTGTTTCGGGTGGTTAACAGACCAACTCTTAGCTTGACAACTGGGCAGATTTTTCCTGGTGTGAGTTTCTGGTTTCCTTATAGGTGATCACGGGAGGGTGTTTGCGATTGCGTAGACCTAGCTGGGGATGGCAGGATTTTTTTTATATGCGATCGCATGGTGGAGGTCGCGATCGCGTGAGTGTGAGGTTGTTGTGCAGTGCGATCGCGTGGTGTTGTTCGGGTTCGCATAGAGTTAAAGGGCGCGTGAGTGGGCTGAGCCGTTGTTCTTCGCGATCACGTAGAGTGGTTTGCGATCGCGTGGGTTTATGTCCTGCTAAATTGCGATCGCGTGTGGATGTCTACGATCGCGTAGTGTAATTTGATGGGGCAGCATATTTGTTCTTCGCGATCGCGTGGGAGCTTATACGATCGCAGTCAAGGAAGAGGCCTGGGCAGACAGTTTTTAAGATCTATTTCGGGGGTTCTTGGCCATAACTTGTTTTT